>CM058239.1:13986075-14012145 GCA_030180135.1 Orychophragmus violaceus | reverse complement strand
CTCCCTTCCTATTCTATCTTTGTTGTTTGTGAATGAGTACCTATCCCTTATGGGCGAACGACGGGAATTGAACCCGCGCATGGTGGATTCACAATCCACTGCCTTGATCCACTTGGCTACATCCGCCCGCTACGCGCAACGGGCTCCCCGCTCCTAGTCACTAAGTAGTGCTCTTCTCATTTCGCCCGCCTGTTTCACTCCCGCGCCGGAGGGAATGGGATTCGAACCCATGATACAATCTTCTTGTATGTCGATTTAGCAAACCAATGCCTTAAGCCACTCAGCCATCCCTCCAAGTTGTTGATCGGAATTTTTTAAAGAGTCAAGTCTTACTTATTTAAGCTGGAATGAAAATCTTCTTCTCTTATGATATTTTATAGAGTTTCGTTTCTTTTATCTATCTCCCCATTCGAACGAGAGAATTGAGTTGATAGCTTCAGTAGTGGTTGCTTGATGGTGTGTAGTGGGATGACCTGGTAGCGATCATATTAGTATGTATATGAGCAGGACTTTCAAGATCTGATATCTTTCAAGAAAGTTGGACCATTTATCACATCAAGGTAACTACGATAGGCAAAAGAAGACTCTTAGGTCGTTGATTCAAATTCTACCTATATTTGCATTCACTTAATGGTCAAACCTACAATGGAATTGACTCTAACATCCGATCCGGCCGGAGGAAAGACTTACTACTACAAGGGCTTGTGCCAACCAACAAGAAGGGGGACGGAGCAAAGACATCTCTTGGCCAGAACCGGACATTGCCCTTTACCATCTCACCACTAGGAGACTGGGACTCGAGGCGTGGTTAAGTATTCCCTTCCGCTCTGGAAGTCAATTTATTTCCTATCTTTCGGTTCCAAATCTTTTTTTCTTATAAAGAGTGTATTGTATGGTCCAGTTGGTGTGGAGAGATGGGTCACTCTTGCGCATCTCGCGCTGTGGTGATTGGTAGAGGAGCCGAGCGTACGCAAGAATCAAGTGCCTCAGGGCTTCCACTAGGCAATCGGACCACTACATCGAATGAAATAAACTGGTTTCACGCTGCCTGAGGTCAAGTCTTCCCCGCTATTCTAACTCTAAATCCCGGTCGCACCCTTCGCACAACAAATCCACTTTGAGGCGTCGGCTGAACCTTCGATCCTTTAGGAAATGACCAGCAACAGGAGGATGAGATGCCGAGGAATTTTGGTGCTAATCCCAGGACCAATCCCGTTGTTTGGGCCAGCCGAGAAGACAGACAGCGCACTCAGGACTAGGCCCGTATCCAGAACGAATAGAAGGAGGATAATTGCCATTTTTATGCTAACAGGCTGCTCAACTTTTGGAATGAGAACCAAAAGAGACCGATTAATCTCCGCGTACTGTCTCGGATCACTCATGGGAACGGGAGTGGGTGGTCCCTAGGAACGGCGGAAAGGAAGTACTGGTTCAACCAGATACGAGTGACGGAACCGAGGTTGATCAAAGACATGCGCCGAGTGCCAGGAATGACTATAAGCCGATTCGTTGTGGAACTAATGCTTGCATCGGTTTCTTTATCTTGTGGTCGACATTGAAAGATTCCTGTTCTAGGATTGGGCGGTGTCCGTCCACTAATGTAAAGATTGGGCGTGGGAGAGGTTTGACGAAAGAAACTTTCCGGGCGATCATCTTCTGAGCTCTGATCGTAGACCAACCTCATCCGGCGGACAGATTCCTGTTCTGCTGATCCTTCTTCTTCCGGACCTGAATAAGACAGAATGAATCTTTATCTGGGAAGGTGAGAGCTATCTCGAAATCTAATAAATTACCTCCTGGCCCCTGTTAGAAGGTTATCCGCCTTGCTCCAATGCATGTCGAAGGTTTAGCTGGGGAGCACTACGGTATGCTGCATCTATCTCTCTTCGTGGGACTAAGTAGAAGGTTTCGGGTAGAAGGCTTTCCCGTTTATTCTAGGTGGTCCATCCTAACATTTAAACAACGAGGGGAACACTCCACGAATGAAGAGGATAATCTCCTATCCTTTTTTTCGAGTAGTTTTGGCTATCGATCTAGTAATATAGTCAAAGTAATCAAGGTCCGAAACTCAAATAGCAAATCAAATCTTTCGATATAAGGGTCTTAGAGCCTCCCCTATAGATAATCCAATCTAACCCCTTCTGGAAAGCCAGACCATAATATCGAGCTAGCAGCTTAAGAAGCAAAGGGACAGTGGGGTGGTGAAAGTGACAACAGATGCTGCAGCCGCTTCAGAACTGATGCTAAATGACGGACAAAGCTACTCCGCTACGGCATAGGAGAAGAGGCCTACGCACGTTGAAGTAGGTGTCTAGGTGGAAAAGGAGAATCAAAAATAGCCAGTTGTTAGAGTAAGATGAATTCATTACCTTATGGTGCTTACAGAGCATCAAGAAGAAAGTAGCTTAAGACTATTCCCCTTATAGGTTATAGGCACGCTTACTGCTATGATATTTTAGGGCTTCGGTACGGTAGAGTCTTCCCTATAGCTTTCCTTAGATGCGGGCTGGAAGGTCAGCTAGTTAATCAATTGTGCCAATCCTTCTTCTCTCTTTGACGACCGATAAAGAAGAAAAGCAAATACCTATTGTGGGATGTAGTACTCAATCTGATATCAGTACTTTCCGGGGGTGCAAAAGCAGATTCTCAAAATGCCATTCCCCTACCTCTTTTAACTGCTGCTGCTATCAGATCAGAGGTTTCTGGTACGGAAGCGGATTAGCTGATATGTCTTGTTCCAGTGCAAGCGCTTGTGAGTTCCCTAGGTTACCAATGGGTGAGTGGAGGAACCCCTGGGAAAGCATCTTGATCAGATCTAGACGAATTAGCCAGATAGGCAGACACCCAATGGAAAGATGAGTGCTGTTCAATTATTTGAGTTCAGTCTAATTTTCGACCTAACAAGAGCAACGGAATCACGCTCTGTAGGATTTGAACCTACGACATTGGGTTTTGGAGACCCACGTTCTACCGAACTGAACTAAGAGCGCTTTCTTATCACAATTGATAAGACTGTAAAGACGAGGATTCTTTTTTTTGTTTTATAACCCCAATAAATTTTCCACGCCTATACTATTATATATAATATGAGAAATTGAAAGATTATCTATGTCCAATTTGAATCGATCTCAAATTGATCCCTCCTTACTGCTCAGAGGAGAAAGAATAGGTAGGGATGACAGGAGAAGTCTCAGATGATCCTATCATTTGAGGATTCGAACCTGTGACATTTTTGACTCAAAACAAAGGCGCTACCAAGCTGCGCTACATCCCTTTCAATTGGTCTACGGTCTCATTGTAGAGAATCCCTGCCCTCTTTTCCACATCCGAGGAACGCCTCCATCGATATCAAATTTCTCTTGCCATTTTTTCTTTTTGCTTTTGATTTATATACTCATCATAATCCCGCCCCTCCTACAAACGCTAACTTACTTATGAGAAAAAAGGCTGATAAATAATCAGCCCTTTGAATTGAATAAGCGAGGCTTTCCCGATAGAAATGCTTGCATGCGAGAGAGATCCCAATTCCGTCTATCCGAAAAAAAAAAAAAGCAAGCCCTGCCGCCAGCTTCCACCCCGACAAAAAAAAACATGAGCGCCTAGCGCGAAAGGTTGCTTTACTAAATAATATAAGGCGCGTTAGCGCTTTAGTTTTCAATAAGGTATTTAGTCACTCAGCCTTTAGGCACTTTAGTGACTCGAGAACTTGTTTCGAGGCACCCTAGTGACTCGACTGAAAAGGAGAGGTTGTGAAACAAACTCGACTAAAAGGAGAGGTATTGATTACTCGAAGCGTAGCGAGAGGTTTCAATAACTCGAGTGAAACGAGAGGAGAGGGGGGAGAAAGTCCAAGATTGCAGTAAGTTTGATAATGATCGAGTGACATTGCTTTTTCGGTCCGAACCAAGGAATCCCTTATATATGATGAAAAATGGATCTTGTTCTATCGTTGATCAGAGATTTCTCTATGAAAAATACGAATCGGAGTTTGAAGAAGGGGAAGGAGAAGGAGTCCTCGACCCGGAACAGATAGAGGAGGATTTATTCAATCACATAGTTTGGGCTCCTAGAATATGGCGCCCTCGGGGCTTTCTATTTGATTGTATCGAAAGGCCTAATGAATTGGGATTTCCCTATTTGGCCGGGTCATTTCGGGGCAAGCGGATCATTTATGATGAAAAGTATGAGCTTCAAGAGAATGATTCGGAGTTCTTGCAGAGCGGAACCATGCAGTACCAGAGACGAGATAGGTCTTCCAAAGAACAAGGCTTTTTTAGAATAAGCCAATTCATTTGGGACCCCGCAGATCCACTCTTTTTCCTATTCAAAGATCAGCCCTTTGTCTCTGTGTTTTCACATCGAGAATTCTTTGCAGATGAAGAGATGTCAAAGGGGCTTCTTACTTCCCAAACAGATCCTCCTACATCTATATATAAACGCTGGTTTATCAAGAATACGCAAGAAAAGCACTTCGAATTGTTGATTCAGCGCCAGAGATGGCTTAGAACCAATAGTTCATTATCTAATGGATTTTTCCGTTCTAATACTCTATCCGAGAGTTATCAGTATTTATCAAATCTGTTCCTATCTAACGGAACGCTATTGGATCGAATGACAAAGACATTGTTGAAAAAAAGATGGCTTTTCCCGGATGAAATGAAAATAGGATTCATGTAATGTAACAGGAGAAAGGTTTCCCATTACTTAGCCGGAAAGATATGTGGCCATGAAATAGGGATTAAGTGGAACGGAATTGACTGGGTGGTAGAGTTGTAGAAACACCTGTTTCTTCCACTTAGCTCCATGGAACAATATGCTACTACTGAAACATGGAAGAATTCAAATCTTAGATCAAAACACTATGTATGGATGGTACGAACTGCCTAAACAAGAATTCTTGAACAGCGAACAACCAGAGCTATTACTCACTACATCAAAAAAATTTCCATTAATGAAGGATGGAAATCCATTGGAAAATAAAAAATACGCATGTCGGATGAAATTGTTGTTGCTATCTGTTCCAATAACGAATCAACTGAATAACTAAATAAAATAGATAGACCTTTCTCTTCGTCTCAGGTCGATAGATCTTCTCAATTGGAAGATCCCCTATATGGATAATACACATTCCAGTTGACCGAGCCTAATTCTAATTGTTTTGTTCCGAAGTAAAGATATCCACGGAGTGGTTCGCCCTATTCAGATATTCACGACCAAGAAGTACTGGATTCTGTTTAGGATAGGTCCTGAAAGGAGAAGGAAGGCTGGAATGCCGCCAGGCGTCTATTATTGAATTCACCCGACCCGATAGTACCAATTTTGGTAACGTCCATCCAGTGCCAAAGTCACTGAATGGGTAAGTCACCAATCCCTAAAACGGACTATGTAATGTACTTTATCTGCTGGGTTACGGGGGCATTTTACCAGAGGTTTAGATTGTATCAATCTACCCTTGTGTGATTCCTGTTGAATCATATACTGCGGGGCGCAGGGCGGACGATTTCAAAGCGGACTCCCCCTCCCCATTCATTAGATAGAGAAGATCGCCAAGATTTCGCGATCCGCTGCCGAACTTATTCCATTTCAATATTATGCCTTGAAGAGGACTCGAACCTCCACGCTTTTTAGCACGAGATTTTGAGTCTCGCGTGTCTACCATTTCACCACCAAGGCATCTTGAAAGTGAATCGTATTCCATAAATATGATATCTATCTAGTATGGCCAATTGGACTGAATGTGGTATGGCAGCAGTAGCAAAGGGGCACATTAATTAGTAAGGCAAGCTGTAAGAATAGCACTCGGAAATCTCTCTAAAACCAAACAAAGCCCGGGAGTCAATAGACTGAGTGACTGTGGTCAGGTAGCTGTTAGTAAGAAGCTCCGGTTCACAAAAGGAAAGAGTCACTGACCGAGTGCAGTGGTAATACCGACAGAGAGAGCTCCCAACGGAAAGAGGTCCCTAATAGGAGAGAAAAAAATTCCAAAGGTATGAAATGACTCGATAAGAGGTCCTTTGGAAGAATGCGGAAGCACCACCAATGGCCAGGCACAAGGCTACGTCTGGCACTCTTGCAAGTAGGGAGTCCTATGCCTTTTTATGTAAACAGATAAAAGCTCGAGAAGATCTTTCCTCATGTGGATTCAAAAAGCAAGGATCTGTCCAATGGATTTGCCTTGAAAACAAAGTCGTATTTGAGTTGGGAAGTTATAGGAAAAAGGTTTGCCTACGGAGAAGACTTAATCAATTCACTTCGTGGATAAACTTCATGGTGTTATTCTTTTGGAATTTCCGGTGGGAAAGACCAGGGGAAGCATTGACACTATGGAAAGAATCTATCTCTGGCAAGGGCAAAAGCGATAGGCCAGATTAACGAGGAAAGGGGGACTGGTTCAACCTCAGGAATGAGAGCAAGCAAGTCCAGATTTGTTGTGCAAGTCACTGTCTTTATCCGATCCGATAAGATAGATCTGATGCATATTCCGATAAGATAGATCTGATGCATATATAGTAAAGAAAAGCTCTTCCGCAAGCCATTTTGGGAAATTCCCTAACTTTGAACGAAAGAATAGTAAGCTTCTTTCCTTGCTACTTGAAAGAATGCCTTGGCACACTCATACTAGAAGTCAAAGAAAGAACTCGGGTCTAAGCTCTCAACTTCAAGGAAGGCGTTCCTCGAGAGCAGAAATGTCATCTACCTTTCCAACGGAATCTTTGACCGGCTAACGTGAGTTCTAGGAAAAGAGAGAGACTTTAAGCTAAAGAAACCACTTTTTTTTACCTAGACATTCTTCTAAGAGTTCAGGGCTAATAGGCCCAGTCTGATAGTTATTGGCTGAGAACATAGAGCGGGGAAAGTTCTTACTTTGTGGTTCCCTAAGAGCAGTTACCTCCTGTCCCGGAAAAGCCTAACCTGTCTAGCCGGAAAATGCCTCCTTTTTATTACCTCCAATAGATAAGTTCTAACACTGCAAGGTGTTATTCTGGGAGTGTTGCATGCCCAATAGAAATCTTTCTTAGACTTTACCCCTTACAGAGAGAATAATACAAACTTGAATACCCGAAACTCCAACGGAAGAACTCCGGCAAAGACTTCCACTATGAGCTCGATTGTTCCGCTTAGGGCCCGTAGGAATCTGAAGCCTTAGACTTCTTACACCGGGACAAATGAAACTACTATATCCGGAAAACTTCTACTCTGTCACTGTTTCCCGCGGCTTTTTTTCAATGGAATTACAGCGAAGTCGAGTATGGACAGAGAGGGTAGCTCCTTTTCGTCGAAAGCTTTGAAGCAGTAGCCACTCTCTGCGCATGTTCAATAAGATAGCAGCTCGATCGAAAGATATATCTCCGATCACTTTTTTTAAGCGAGCACCCTGCACACTGGATCGTAGGCAGCTGTGGCCGACCTGTAGGTCTTTTGTTCGGATTCTGATATTAGAGACTCAAGGGGTTCCTCCAGCTTCGCTGAAGAAGCTAGGTTCCTCCTGTGACAGGCTTATTTCTCTTATGGTAGGGCAGTAGCAAGAAGCCTCCATAGGGGGTGCGACTCCTATGACTACTCAATCGATTAGCATAAACTAAAGGAAGAGGTGGGATTTCAAGGGTTAGCCGAGGAATTCAGTGAAGTTTCCCAATCTACAATCCTAGCCTCCCTAGCAGGTAACCATTCTCTACTCACTTCTTGGGGCACTTGGTAGAAAAACCCCTCTCCTTTCAGTCAAGTGACTTCGCCCCACTCGGGGAAGGAATCGAAAGATAGTGAATGACAAAACAAGTGAGGGTAGTGAGACTTCAAATCTTCGAGTAGAATCGGTTTGTTTGCAAATCCCCAAGCTGCGGCACTGATGACTTTGTTACCTTTTCCCGATTCTTTGAATATTGATTATGCCTTTTTACTTTCCATCTCCCTTTCCTTTCCATAAATGATTGATTTGCAATTGGGTAGTAAAAGTGACTTGTTTCCAAAGATAGGGAGGGATAGGGGTCGCAAGGAATAAGTCGTTTTCTCAGGATCAGGTCCCTTCCCCCTTTATTTTCAGAAGTGTAGTACCTGTCTAATGCGGTAACTGAGCACGATAGCAAAAGGATTATAGGTTTGAGCGTGGGCTTTAAATATCCCTTCCTCTAGCTCTTTCAAAAGGGATTAGAACGCGGACTGACTACTACAAGATAGAAAGAGGGGTACTTACGAACCAAGGTAACTCTATCACCTGACTCATTTGCTTTTCAAGTTTACTTCGAATCCTTACTTTTCACTTCTTACTTCTAATTCCATTCTGACTCTAGCTCTTGCACGCTGACTTACTTTAAATGAAAGATCCCGCTTTATCACTTAACTGAGGAAGTGAAACCGGAAATAGGAATTCAAATAGGATTGGACTTGTCAATCGAGGAATTAGGTTTTTCTTTGTCAAACTTTCTATTTATATACCGAGGATTTGATGAAATACCATTTTCCTTCGTAAGAGGACAGTAGGAATCCAAAACTTTCATTTTATATAGATGGAAAAGTAAGAAAAAGGAAAGATGAAATAGGTCTTCCAGGACTGCTTGTACCGCTGTCTATACAAAGCGAGGACTCTCCGTCAATGAAGAGCAGGATCTGACCAGAGCGATTACACCCAATCTCTTGATCTATACCTTCAAAGTAGTCAGTAGTCATTCTTCCTTAACCAGTTGCGAGTATTGGTGGGGCGTTGAGACGCATTAGTAGCGCATCTTCTCTTTCAGCTGTGTGAGACTGAGTCCTCCTACGGCAGCAAAGGTAGCAGCAACTTACTATTCACTCCGGCCAAATCAGGTTCATTTCGGTAGCAGGGTCAATCCCTTTCTGAACTTAGTTAAGGGTAGTCGTTCTTGGTTAGGTAGATGTGAGGAAAGAAAGAGCAGTGCTTTCTTAATAGTCGTGGGAGTCCGGGTCTAAGGATCATAAACGTGAAGAACAGCTTTCGAATTGATTCATCTCGGCCTTAGACTGCTACGGTTAGCTCTTGCCCCGAGCACCTGGCCTTCTATCTTTTAATCTTGCCCTTTTCTTCCGTGAGTATACCAAATGGTTCGCTTCTGAAGAGTGATTTTCTGGGCTATACTAGCTTTCTTGACAGGCACCCTAGTGACTCGAGCTAAGCGAAAGGTACGAAGGTGTAAGGGGTCTGATGGAAGCACTTACTTCTTTCTGTTTTCTAGGGAAAAGTCACAACAAAGGGGTAAGCTCTCTTTGCTCTCAACAAAGCTTAGGTTTCTTACTACGTAACAAGCTTTCCAGTTGGCAGTACAACGGAACAACTCAAACAACTGTTTTCCTGTTTGTTTAATCAACAACCGGTTTCTTTCTGGGCCAATGGAAGGGAGAGAGTACAGCATATTCCCAGTGGAGGAAGAAAGTATTTGAAACAAAACTAAGGGAAGTAGCATTCCGAGTACAAAGTTTGACTAATTGGCTCAGTTGGACTGAAAGGGTACCGGAAGGAAGAATGAGAGCTAAACAACTTGGAGTTCCCAAAGAAGAAACAGTGAAATCTCGTTCCAAAAGAAGAGACAGACAAACCAGGCTTATCGATTGACAGAATAATACGTATATAAGAAGAAGGCTGCTTAGAGGAGAGTGATCTGTTCATCTAACTCAAAATATTGTAAGAAGAAGAAGGATGGAGCAGAAAGATAGAAAGATCAGTTGCTGGAAATCAAATATGTAAATAGTCGAGTTATTGCATTCCTCTCACAAACTATCAATTTCATAAGAGAAGAAAGATCGTTTTTAGAAAAGAAAGAACGTTTTGATTCGAGGCGGATCCTTTCTTTACCTTTACGAGTTGAAAAGAAAGTGGTGACAGGTAGTAGCTCTGGTCGAGTGCAGGACTGTAAATCCTTCTGTAAGCGGTTCGAATCCGCACCCACTTTTAGTGACAGAGTTTCATCGAGATTTTTGTGGTGTTCAGTGTACCCTGAGTACAAGATCGAAAAGAATGCATTGGATGGATGCCCGGGCATTGAGAAGGAAGGACGCTTTCAGAGGCGAAAGGCCATGGGGAGATACCGTCTGTGATCCATGGATCTCCGATCGGGAAACCGTATCCAAGCTCCGTGGCTAGTCTGCGCTCTTTGGACTTTGAAAACTTAGCGAACTGAAACATCTAAGTAGCTAAAGGAAGGGAAATCAACCGAGACCCCGTTAGTAGCGGCGAGCGAGAGCGGATTTGGGATTTGAAGAAAAAGAAAGACGAAGCTTCGTTCCAAAGTGTTCACTTCTTTTTCGCCAGGTTTCATTCGATTTCTTGTGGATTGGATGATGGAAAAACCAGCAAGCCCCTCTTCTTTCAGTCGAGTTACTTCGTACCTCTTCTTTCAGATTCCTAAAGGGCGCTGTGAACTGTAATTGTGAAAAGGTTGGAAGATCTGGCCAAAGAAGGTGATAGCCCTGTAGATTCGTTCCTATGGTTCGATCAGGCTGCTTATGCTTAGAGGAGTTATCTAGCTAAACGCCTATAACTCTAACCTTTTCCAAGATTCCGAGTGGATGCACATCGAGTACAAATTTTTAAGAAAAGATGACTAGTTTTGACATTATGTCTGGTTTTCCTGGAAAAACGCGAGCTAACGGCGAATAGTACAGCTAAATTAAGTAGGTAAAAGTCCAATTTTACGATTATTTTTCCTTTCTTATTTATAAAAATAAGAAATAAGTTGGAGTTTTTCGGTGAATATTTTTTAGGCAAAAAAAGAATGATATGGAAAATGGATAAACTCAAAGAACTCAAAAAAGGTGTTTTGAGGGAATTCGTATTGATAACAATAAAAAAAAATGGGGAATCCTTGGATTAGATGTCGAAAAACGTCTTTCCAGAAAGTTCTTGTGGCGTTCAATTGTTGTCTCCGAGGGCAATGATAAGAAAACCTACAAAATCGGACTTTGGTCGCGTAATGCGTCAAAACATAATTTTAAACTTGTTTACAAAAACCTCTTTCCAGAAGTGAGCCCAGAGTACTTTGAGACTCAGGCGATCAAAGGAATTGGGAAATGGGCTCAGTTGTTGACTGAAAGAAATTTTGAAATAATTTATTCCTCTGGCGAGATAGAAATCACTAAACTTCACCAACTGGCTATCAATTCGAGAAACAAAGTCAAGTTAGCCAATCCAATCCCAACGAATCGAAAGCCATGTATTAAACAAAAATACAAAAAACATGATCATCGACGTCCAGGGGGAGCGCCAAAGTCGAAAGAACGCAAATCTCTCTTTTCTTGGATAACGAAAATTATCAAATTTTATTTTTTAATAATAAACGAAGTAGTCTGGCTTATAGTAAAACGAATCATAAACTATTCAATCGTTTTTGCAGCAACTCTCTACTTTTTTATTTTCAAAGACTTAAAAAATATGACACAAGAAATTTTAAAAACTATGACGGTAGAGGAGTTTCTGGGTTGGATATTTGACTACACAACACCGGGGCTTCCGCCGCAAAAACAAGATTCTCCCCCGTGGAATTTCTTTCTTTGTCTTGTAGTGCTACTCAAAATCCTTTTTAGCAATTCCCAATAATATTTTATCATTTTTATTTTTAGAGGAGTCGTAACAAGGTAGCCGTAGGGGAACCTATGTCTGGATCAGATCCTTTCATTTGATCCTGGCTCAGAAGGAGTTTAGGAGGACTGGGAAAGGGAAATTGACGGCTAAAGCTGTCCAGCACACGGAGGCGATTAATAGAGCAGCTCAGGGTTTGCTGTTTTAGGTGGTTTATTATCCTACGGCTGGATAGTCGGACTTTGTGGTGAAGATGTTGAGGCTTCCATGGCTATGTTCTGGACTCCTGGTACTAGAGTGAAGATGGCCGTGGAGACTGAGGACTCTTCGCGGATTACTTGGTTTCAGGGGATTGTCTCCTCTACATATCAGGAAAATGGTCCATGGCGTGGATCTCTTTGGAAACAGCTTCAGGTATAAGATCCTCTTCACTAGTCCCTTAATATTCCTCTGATGTTGAGCTGATGGGACAATATAGAAGTTATTCGAATGCTAATTTTGTTTTGGATGTGTCAAGTTTGGATTGCTGTGTTAAATTGCTTCGCCAGGGGTATGCTGGATTCTTGGTTTGAAATCTAGATATGTTGATTGGAAGCAGTTAGTTCATTTGAAAATGAATGCCATATCCCTTAGTTTTGTCATTATATATATTGGAAAAAGACGTAGGAAGATCTTGGTCTTAGTATTGTTTGTGTCAGATACAGTAAATCGCTACAATCTCTCTTCTCCTATCCAGCACATTCCTTCATGAAGCAAAGCAAGCTTCCGTTTTCAATCTCGCTCTATAACACCTAACAACAGTACCTACCTCTTTTTCTTCTTCGCTGACTTCGTTGCAGTGAATAACTACCTCGCCTATGTAACCGCCGTCGGAATCAACCGCCGCTGACATCCTCCGTGAAGTCGATCCAAGGATCTGGCGTGCTTGTGCAGGCGCTTCTGTTCAGATCCCCTCTCTCTATTCTAGGGTTTACTACTTCCCTAAAGGCCATGCTGTTGCGCTGAATCGCTTCTAATCTCTTCCATTGAATTACTCACCGATTCGATCACTGACGAGGTTTTCGCGCATCTCATCCTTAAACCGATGGAACACACTCCTGAGCACTTTATCCCTACTAATAATCTCTAAAGATTTGGGAGATATGAAGGCTATATTGAGGAGAATAAGGTTATTACATTCGCGAAGATTCTGACTCTTAACAATGGTGGTGGATTCCTTGTTCCGCGTTATTGCGCCGATTCATTGACGGATCCTCCGGTACAGAAGCTATTTATCACTGATATTCTAGGTAGGTGGGTGGGCGGGTGGGGCATATCGAAAATAACGTATACGTATATAAAGAAAAGAATCTCTACAAGGAATACTTTGCAACTGCATTAATGTACCAGAAAAAAATTAGGGCGGACGGGGCATAAAATACCTTGACGTAAGAGCTCAGTCCTTGATGAGAGAGGTAAAGGTGGTGTTTGCTAACCATGAGCGGATCCTCCAGGGCATGAGAGATGCTTTAACTGAAAGATGCCCTTGAAAGAGATTATCAGACTATCCCAAACTTGCCTCAAGCAAAAGTTTGCTAATTACAAAATGAAAGAGAGCAAATAATAGAAGATAATCTGGATGATTTTCTGGTTGATGACTTAGAAAGTTTGGATGTGAATGTTAGTGATTCAGACCAGGCTTACTGTCAAGTCTTCCTAAGACATATGAACCAATTGTGCATACCTTGAAGTATGGAAATGCAAAACTCCGTAGCACAGACAAATGCTGCTTATGGATTAGAGGTTGAGTTAAGGGAGAAGGGTCTTGTTCTTTTGGCCAGTTGCTGAAAGCCTCTATGACGTGGCAGACAGTTTAAGAGATTTGAGAAAAATTGCTGCGCTAGTGAAGCAAATTTTCTTCGATAGGTCAGTGAGGTACCAAATTCCGAACCAACAAAACAGAAGAGATGAATTGGTTTCGATCAGGCTTCAAGCAGAGGAGTAACGGGAAGTGCCTTGTTCCTCGTATTTAATAGGTAGGTAGACCAGCACATCGGTATGCCGCGGAACATATAGCTGTAAATGTTACTAACACAATTTCCCTTAGAAAAGCACGTCGGTGTGCTGCATGAGGGAGTTTAGGGAATGCACTCTTATCACAGAGCTAAAGGATCTGGTTTTCAAAGGAAGCTTTCACACATGGTGGAACAAGAATCCAAACTGGCCTCTCACCAAGAAGCCCTAGTCAATGACGAATGGAGGTAAAGCTCTATCTTATGCTCATTTTGGTGATCCTGAGAATCACAGTCCCTGCTAGATAAAAGAGCAAGAGCCTATCCCAAGAAGCCCATTCAAATTAAACATCCGTTAGCTATGGTTGCAGAGCATTGGGATGCCATTGGAGTAACTGAGCCTTTGCCAAAAGGCTGAAGGCATTGAAGAAACCGATCATTCACAGGGACAACTACTCAAATCAAGGGTTAAAGAAGCATTGGAGACTCTCACATCAATTCAGAAATCTCTCTTGGAGTCCCCATCTAAGACCAAAGCTCAGCAGGAGAAGAAGGCTTACTCTATCTGGCTAGAGCTAGCATTAGCTGAAGAAGCTTTTATGAAGCAAAGGTCAAGAGTTACATGGATTTGCTTCGCTAGGAAGGGGATCTTTGCACTGCCTCTTTTTTCAGGAAGGTACTGGGAAGGAGAGCCATCCATCTCTTCTTGATAACTCAGGTGCTAAGGAAAGAAGGAATTCAAAATCTTTGTCTGGAGGGGAGAGCAATCCAGCCACTAACTCCAGAAGACTGCAGAGTCATCACAAATATGTCTCAATGCTCTGACTCTTGAAGATCTATGCTCCATCTAGCCTTGTCAAAGAAGTAGTCTGTCTTTGCCCTCTAAATCACCTGGATGTGCTCCAGACGGCTATACGGCTGAGTTCTTTCAGAAAACCTGGGATGTCACTGGACATGATCTTACTGTTGCAGTACAGGAGTGTGCTTTCAGGGAAGCTCCTTAAGCAATGGAATAGAACGATTATTATTCTGGTACCTAAGAAGACAAATGCTGAGAGAGTATCAGATTTCAGACCAATCAGTTGCTGCAATGTGATCTACAAAGTGATCTCCAAGATCATAGCTTTGAGACTTCAACAGACGTCTAGTCAAACCAAACAAGTCTGCCGGGATCCTACTTGCCACTGAGATGGTCCAGGGAGAAGCATATATCTAGCACACCAAGAGGACTTCTAAAGGTGGACCTGAGAAATTTGACTCCGGAGTTCATTATCAATATCCTAGAAGCTGCCAATTTCCCAAAATCCTTTGTGGGATGGGTATTCCAGTGCATCTCAACGCCAAGCTTCTCTCTTTCTATTAATGGTGAAGTGTGTAAAGGGCTGAGACAGGGTGACCCCATCTCACCCTATCTGTTTGTCCAGGCTATGGAAGGGAGTAGCCTGGACTTAGCTTGTGTGTGCCAAAGCTCGACCCTTTTGCTGATGACCTGATGGTGTTTGGGCATCATTCCTCCTTGCAAGGTATAGTCTCTACTCTTGATCATTTCCACTCAATTATAATATAAGGCCTCCAGATAAACAAGGATAAAACTGATCTTTATCTACCTCTGCTTTACTTGGAGCCCCAAACCACAGATCGCTTATTTTGGTTTACTTGTTTCCCTGTGAGATACTTGGGCCTTCCCCTTACTCACATGCTTATAAGGGAATACATCATTGATGCTATCTCATTCTCTGGAAGACTACAACTGGTTGCCTCGGTAATCTATGGTACTCTAAACTTTTGGATGTCAGCTTTCAATCTGCCTAAGCTTAAGCAAGTGGAGCAGCTCTGTAATCGTTTCATCTGGAATGGGGAAGAAGCATAAAAGTTTCTTGGAGCACTATGAAAACAATTGCTTCGCTAGTGAAACAAATCTGCTGCGCCGGGAGTTTGCTGCCTGGGGTTGAGAGAACTCCGGACATGGAACAAGGTCTTATCTCTCAAACTTGGTTGGCTATTTATTGTTCATGTCTTGTGGATCTTTGTGGGTAGCTTGGATGAGGCTTGGGTGAAGGGGAGGATCCTTGTGAAGCATCTGCCTCAGCGCCTTGGATTTGTTCCTCAAGCATGTGGCTTCAATTGTAAGTTGGGCAATGCTAGCTTCTGGTTTGACTCTTGGACCAAGCAAGGCTCCTTGTTCTCACTGTTTTGTGCTGGAGTGTGCTGCTACGATAGTGACAAACAAGCCTGAGACCAAGCTCGATTCACCAACCTCCGGTACAGAAACTGGAGTCACCAGGAAACAAGCTGGATTCGCCAGGAACGCCTTATTGGAGCTTCCGGACATAATGTGGATGATTGGGTATTTCGGGTAGATAAATGCTTTGCCTTTAACCAGACCCCTGAGTGTGCTGCAGAGCAATTGAAGGAAGCTATTGCGTGTCTAAGTTACAGTGCTGTGAAGTGGTTAAGGTATGCGGAGAGGAAAGATTGGTCAGATTTCAGGGATAAGATCAGGAGACGTTTCAGGCCAAGTAGAGGTGGTTCAGTTAGTTGATGTCACTCAGTGTGCTGCATAGGGGTACGGTATAAGAGTACAAAGAACAGTTTTAGGAATTAGCGGTGATGGGTAGGGATTCTAGTTGGTATCCCAAGCAAGCCAGGAAGGCAGCGCTGCGCGCCTACGGTCCTTTGCTGTGTTAAGCATGTGTTGCTGAGCTAACCATGTCAACAGTATGGAACCCCGCTCGTAGAGACCTTACTTAAAAAGAATACAAGCAAGTGTAGCTCACTCTCCCGAAGGGAGCTTAGCAACAGTAGTTAGTTAGAAACAGCAGCCGCGGATCAGTCGGAGAAGTCGTTTCTACCATTTCAATCGGACAAGAAATTCCGAGACCTTTCAAACAGCGTATTCTCGGCACGAACCAGGCCCGCTGGGAGAGTCAACTTTCTGATTTCCGAATTGATTGGAAAAAACTCAAAATTGGGCCAGAGACAGGTACGGAAAATTCTCAGGGGCCGAAGCGCCAAGTAGGAGAGGTCAGAGTCAATATCTCGTCCGATACTCGTCCTATCCTTTCTTTAAAGTGGAAACGGCGTTACCGTCATTGAAAAAGAAGCGAACAGGGAACGGTGGGAGAAAGACTCGGCATTCAGGCCATGCTAGTACAGTTGTTTTCTTAGCTACACTTGCTTCCATCAAGAGCTCCCAAGGCCACCTGATTCGGAGTAGCCCGTTCGTGGCAGAGATTTTCATTCCAGTTGGACTTGGCCAAATGCCAATCCTCCTAGTTGTGGAAGTGGTTGGAACGGTTTCCTATTCCTATCGAGCAGCTGAGCTAGTGAAAAGCAGGACAGGGTCACAATCTTCCAAATTTTAAAAGCAAATAAACAAAAATCGGAGCTGGTAACGCCTTGGTGAGCAAATCGGCAGGTTGTTCTTTAGTAGAGATGTGTTCGGTTGTAATGAGTTTGTCTTGAACCGCATCACGCACCTGATGACAATCAGATTCAATGTGCTTCGTGCGCTCATGAAACACAGGATTGGCAGCAATATTCATAGCAGACTTGCTATCACAAAATCACTTCATTGGTTCGTCATGTTTGATACCAAACGAGAGAAGTAACTCCTTGAACCATTTAAGCTCGCACAAAGCAAACGCCATAGATCTATACTCGGCTTCGGCGGAAGACCTTGACACTGTTGGTTGTTTCCTAGTTTTCCAAGAGATCGGAGAACTACCAAGATAGAACCGTTCAAGCAGGACTTGCTTGCTTCGCCTGTTGATTACCTCTCCTTGCTTGGCTTGGACTGTTCATGAGGTTGTCGCTTGAATTGATAGTTACAGGACAGGGACATCTCACTCCGCCTTGATCTTTCTTTTTCTACGATACGACCAAAAGATCTCCTTAAAAATATCGAAGAGCGTATAGATCACATTTTAAGTCGAAGCAGAGGGCATAGAGTCACCGACTAAAGCAAGCCAGGAAAGGTAATTGCTTACAGACAGACCAGATTTTTGAATAGCAGCTTACTCTCAAACACCGTATTCCGCCAAAACCATTTTCTACGCAAACAAGACCGGCAACTGGTTGAGCTGATAGGACCACAGCTGAGATTGACTCAAGAGCGTCTGTGGCTAAAAGACTAGCAGCATATTCTTCTTCAATTGCGACAGGAGCTCATTCTTTCGCAGCTTATTCGTCGTTTGGGCAAATGGATGTGGGATGGAGCTTGAACTAAGGGACCTGGGGCGTAGCCTTGATTCAAAGTGTCTAGGTACCAAGAGTAAAGGAAGGAGGGCTAACTAATATAATAGGGGTAGGGGGGCGCTAACGAGCAAGAAAGGGCCCCTTTATTAGTAAGGTTGCTTGCTTGTCACACAGGTCGTCTTTGGCTCGTCTCCTTCCGCGATACGCACCTGGTAGTATCCCGCCGTAGATCCAACTTCGAGAAGTATCTCGCGCGGGCGAAGAAGTCTGCAATAAAAGTGGATACTTGTTTTTGATAGTTAGGTTACCTTGTTGAGCGCCCGATAATCAATGCACAAGGCTCCCGCTTTTTCTGGAAAGGGGCTCCCCAACCTTTTCCCAGCAGCAATCAATATAGGGAAAAACTGCCTTGGAGGCTGGAATCAAAATAGGCCTCCATGAGTTCCTGAAATTGATTCCTGAGTTCAACCAATCCCCTTAACTAATAGATGCTAGTTGGGGGCCATCCGCTTAACCCAGCCCCAGTCTAAATAGTTGGGGGTTTGGCTCCAGGCTCCAACTCGATCTTGTGGTAGACTGCCCTACTAGGGCGCACTTGGCAACTAATTCGTGGGGCATGATATCCCAAAATTCCTCAAGTACTTGCTGCACTTCCTGAGAAAGAAGTAGTCTTGGTATTGGATCCGCTCTTCTGAGAGCATGAACATCAATTAGATTCAATTCCTCTTCTTTATTCTTAAGAGAAACCCCCCCCCCGAACCATTCTTAAGACCACCAAGCTCTCTCGAATGAATTCTACTCTTTCTGCTTTCGAGATAGAAGAGTAGGCAAATTGATTACCCACTAAGGTGTAAAACTTTGTGACTAGATCGTCCTGAAAACGGATGCGACGGGAAGAAGTGGCATTTGTAAGTGTTGCTGACTTAACATTTAGGTTTCGGCATAACAAAGCTTGCACTGTCTTTTCGCACTTAGGCGCACAGCGTGCCATTGGTAATGATTCTACTACGGTGCCACAAATTCGCAAGCTGATCCTAAGTAATCGTTGTTGTTCATTGGATTCCGGAGGAACTACTTCGTTAGGATTGGGGAATTGCTGCGATTCTTCCTGAATAGCCTGGATTCTCCCGTCGAGAGTCACTTTGAAAGTCGTACCTAAACTCTTACGACTGAATATGATAAAGCCTATAAAACAAAGAGCTACTATCATTTCTTCATTATAGATTGAGATCTTCTTCGAACTTAATGCACAAATAGATAGAATAGCAGCAAATAACATCTTTCTAGCATCCATATTCGTCGAACTCAATCTCATTTAGAAAGCAAAGGTTCCTTCATTGACTGCTCCCCCCAAACAAAGAGAGACTGATTATGACTCTCCCAATTAAGGAAGACGGAAATGACTGGTGCCGGTTGGTCCAACCAAGAAAAAAGAGATGGGAATTTTGGGCGTAAGATCTTGATATCTACGTTAGATGATCTCCCAATAGTCAGATAAGATCTTCCAATAACTCCTATTGCTTCAAGAGCTTATTCAATTCCTCTCTTAACTCATCTAACCTCGACTCCTTCACTTTCGTAAGTAAGAGCAGGTTTCACACCTTACTAGACAGATAAACTAAATTCTGTTGTTCCGGATGAGAAATGCGGATTTTGTTAGTGGTTAGCTTCCTCCAAAAGAAGAGTTTGATCCTGGCTCTTAAGGCTTGTTACAACGCTGAAGCCTTATTTGATTATAAAGAAGATTTTGTCCCCAACTTGCTTTATTAACGGGCATTTTCGGGGACTAGCCCTATTTTCCGACCAGAACGAATAAGATCAAAAAGGCCATCATTGGGGCAAACAATGCAATAGCTTCGGTTAGAGCAAAGCCCAAAATGGTATAACCAAATGATTGTTTAGCCAATGATGGATTTCGCGCCACAGAATGGATCAAAGAACTGAAGACGTTTCCAATACCGACAGCAGCTCCCGCTGAAGCAATTGTAGCAGCTCCGGCACCTATTGATTTTGCACCTTCTAACATCCCTTTCTCAAACTTCTTGCAATTATTTCTTTTCATCCGACAGAATAGGAATATGAATAAAATCCCGATACTAATAATACTAAATATTAATGTCAAATTCAATTCTTCCAGCGGTGTGGGGATTTCCATAACTTTAACATAGTTAGAAAAACATTTTTCTTCATATTCTTGAATAAAATTGACAGGGCCAGGAACGCCGAAATTCTGGAGATACCAGTCATTAACTCGAGTACATAAATTCAGGGATTCCCGAAAATAAATAAAGTTCAGCTTATCGCTGAGGAGGTCGGCAGGAGTCTGGTCCAATTCTCGCTGCAGGTCTCGAATATACGGGGACTGTATGATCCCACCATAAAAGTCATACCGCTGATTCACTAAGAAGTGATTCAAGCGTGTAATATTTGAAATGATGAGTGGATCTACGATGTCTCCCGGTAGACTCACTGTCCCTGAGCAATAGAAAGGATCCGTTATTACGTCTACTTCAGATTTATTAGGTAATATATCATGAAGTGGAACTCCTGTAAGAATTTCCGGAGTTTCTGAATTCGTGGAACTCGAAAACAAAAGATTAGGACGATTCCGATTCTGTCTAGGCATTTCTCAAGCTTATCCCCATTTATTTTTCACCCACTTAGGCAGGGTCTACTTCTACTGGTCTTGGATTCTCCCTGCATACATCACCATCAACGACTAAAAACAACGCTTAGAGGCATCAACCAACCGCCCAAGAAAAAAAGAGAACGAAAGGAGAAGAGAACTTCGTATTTTCCTAATTTGAGAAGAGGTACAAAGTGACTCGACTGAAAGAAGAGGTCCGAAGGAACAAAGGAGCTCGACTGTAAGGTCCACCAGGTCTCGACGAGCGACTGAAAGGAGAGGAATGGTTAACCTTGAATGCTATTAATAAATTCTACAGCAATAGTCCCTCGGACTCGGAAAGTTATAACGAAAATGGCTAACCCAATAGCGGATTCCGCAGCTGCCACCGTTGGAACCAATGAAGCAAATACTTGACCCATCATATCATCCGAAGAAACGGAAAATACCAAAAAGTTCGAATTCACAGCTAATAACATTGATTCAATTGGCATTGACATAATAGGAATATTTCGTCTATTAAGGAGGATTCCCCGAATACCTAAAATAGAAATAATCATAGAAAATGTGAAATATTTGATAGGATCCATTTCGGGAACGTGGAATCTAAGAGAAATTCAAATGTTATTAGATGACAAGCTCGACCGAACACCTGAAGTCCTTGATATTTAGGTTAGGGAGACACGCGCGCATTCCTGACAACAGGCACGGGCGATATCCAGGCAAGCTTCCCCGCAAGCCTCACAACAGACACGTCCCACCTGTCCGACCGTAGGCCCCACTGCTGCGGCAAGGCGCGGCAGCCCTGACCCTGCGAAGAAGAGCTTCCCGTCGGTTCAGGCACCATTTTTTTGAATAGGTGGAACTTCGGTGATAGGTTGTTTTTGATCCCATGAGGGATCTAGCGATTTCCCCCGTTCCCCCCAAGAGGAGATTGGTTAGGAACAGGATGGGCAACTTCAGCCGGTGCTGGCGCCTGCGTAAGCGGCTCTTGAGCCGCTAAAGAGAACCAATAGACACGACAGCTGGGCCAGCACCTGAAGTGGATTTACTAAATCCCCCTTATCTATTTCTGGGTAAATAAGTTGGTGACTAACAACAAAGACAAAAAAACTTGCTACCAAGAAGACGATGGATAAGAGAAAAATTAGGGTCTTTTCTCCTTCCGGGTTGACTTGAGAAAAAAAAAAAGGAATAATTAACACCGACTAAGATCAAAGAAACTAGCAGACTAATCACTAAAAAGGCCTTTGGTTCAAATTGTGACATCTATCTTAACTTACTCAATTATCTCGTGAACTATCTGCTTCAAAAAGAGAGTTGGTTGAATGAGACTGAAACCTTCTTTCTTAGAGGAGGGCACCACTTCGACTGATGCGGGCGCGGTTCCCTCGTCGTGAAATAAGTAATGAAAGGGAAGACCCGCCCCCGGTCAACTTTCTTGTTGCCTGTATAGCTTTTTAGAACAGAGATCTAGCAACGCATTCTAGGCACAGATCATTGGTATTGGATGTATCGTTAGGTTGTGCCGAGTCAAATCTGCTCCGTTTTTTTTCCGTTGCAGAAAAGAGATCCCTTCCCTCCGCTTTCTAAAATGAGGAATATTAAGTCCGTGGGGCTGCAGGTACTATGGATCCTCTGACTCCCAATCGGGTTGCCTTCCCTGGTCTCGCCGGTCTTACCTGTAGGTCGTGATGTGCCTTGAGATGGCCGTCTCCTGTCCCCCTGCCGGTGGGGAATCTGCTCCCGGGTTGTCGCTCTGCTGCGTCTGGCCCGTCCTCTAGGCACCTTTGGAAGGCAGGGAGTGTGACAACGTACACGCTTTTCCCTTTACCCCATAGGGCCTTCTTTCTCATCAGTTGCAGGGTTTGGTGGCCCGAAAGAAACTTGGCTTCGCCAAAAGGCCTCATCTCTGGAAGCCCGGCTCGCGAGGCGTCCCTCTCGCTGTAGGGTTCCAAAACTCGCCTCGCTCTTGGGACATGCTATCTTTCCCCTCTTTATTCTCAAGTAAAGGGTGAGTCCCATGCGTCAGTTTGTGGATCGCGGTCTCACGCACTAATCCCTACAGGCGGGTGCCCGTAGTAGGCCGGCCGCCCTACCTAAACCAATCATCATATCGGTCCCTAAGCCCCATTGCTGGAAAGGCTCGGCTTCAAAACCGTACGTGGGGCTTCCGCCTCATACGGCTCCTCTAAGGATGGAGGTAGGCCCAGCCCAGGCTTGCGCGGTTAAGGTTGTTGTACACCTGCCAATCAAGTAAAAAAAAATAAGAGAACGAAAGCTTTAGTTTTGGGGGGGTTGGTGATTCCGTGTATGGATGATCACCTTGAGCCACGAATTTAGCAACGCAAGGCGGGCCTGTTTCTCCCCTTGCGTTGCTAATTCCTCATAAAGCCCCTCCCGCCATACGTCCAGTTGATCATCCCGAACCCCATCCCAGGTGCGACAGAGCGCCTGTTTTCGCTCCAGCTCGCGCACCTCCCAATCTATGTGCGCGGCTACTTCTCGACGACGGTCGGGAGACCTCTCGTTCTGGAGGTTCCGTTCCATTTCCTGGATTCGCTCCAGATCCTCCGCCAATTGTAGATTCCGCGCTTGTAAAGACTCAGCCCTCTCTATTTGAGAGTAGAACGAGGATAGGGAGGGAGGGGGAGAAACCGGGTCCGGGGAGCTAGGTTCGGCAGGAAAGGGTACTGGATGCTCAAGTTGAGCTGGAAAGGGCGCGAGGGAAACTTCCCTTGCTGGATCATTCGAAGTGTTAGCGACCGAATTCCCCTCTAGAGGGATTACGAAATCGCCCCAGCTTCCGCCGGTAGTAGAATCTGATGCCCCACCACGGGGGATCATATGATTCCACGCAGCAGACTCACTCCACCGGTTCCCCCCACTACCGCTCGCCGCGTTAAAACCGCCGCCTGCACCCCCACCCGCTTCAACCAGGTGTATCCAATTCTTCCAATCTTCACTGACCGTAGAATTCACCCCAACGGTCATAAATTGTTCCGGGGGAAAAAGAAGAAATAGTGAGGCACCCAGTATAGTTGAAATCTCACCAAATGATATATATATAAATGTATGACAGAAGTTCTTAATAGAAAAAAGAATTATAAATGCTAATGAATGTAGCCCAAAAGTAATTAGCCATACTAAAGGCTTCCCAAATCTCCTTTCCATGTCTTTTGAATAGAGATGGAAAGTCAAACTGGAGCTAAAAAAAAAAAAAAAACAACAAAAAACAGCTAAAGGGGAAATCGGCGCTAAAAAAGGAAAGACCATCAAACTGGATGTCAAAGAGGCTAGTAATCTAATAATGAGCCTAGTAGTCAAATCATCTACAATGGACTTCATAAAAGCGATATCGTCGCTTTCTCCATGTAAATATTCGGCCATAATCAAGGCCCTTTCAGGATCTTGCGTTAATGCCTCACAATTCTCGCGTATCACACATTGCAGCTCTACTACACGCTCATCGTTAGGATTAAGACCCGGACAATCCTCAAAAATACCAACAAAAGCATGGGAGAAAACCAAGAACAGGGGGCATAGAGATCTATTCTCTTAATGATATTTAAAACTGTGAATGAGATTTTTATTCTCTTACGTAATTTCATGGAATGCAATTGGGCTTCTCTTATGATATTTCACTTTGTTTCGTTTATTCTATCTATTTCTGTCCCTACCTTATACTATCCTTCCTATCTGCCATTACCTGTATTCTATCGATAGGAAGCAGCACTTACAGAGGAATCCATACACCGCAGGGATAGAGATTCACAACAGGAGGATAGCTCAAACGAAGAGAAGAGATATTCTAGACTGACAGGAGCTACAAACGCAGGAGTACGAGCCACTCTCCACGCTCGCTGGAACAACAAACCAAACAAGAAGAGGAACTAGCAAAGGCCTAACGAGACTTCTAGCAGCATCTTCCCATTCCGCATAAACAAACAGAGGAATGAAAGACTGACATCACTGCTTTAGCTGCACCGTTGACTTAGCCGACGCTTTGATTCAATTAGAAATCTAATCACTCGGACAGCCCTGCGCTACACTTCGGGGATACGCTTACCGGGAAGTCCTACGTTCTCTACAACTGGTAGCCCAACTCAACGGGAGAAAGAGGAAGCAGCCCTATTAGAATAGAAGCCTTCGGAACTACTCTAGCATCTTCTTACCCTTCCCTGAAAGTTTCATTCATCAAAAACTTTGTTTCAGAGTGCAGATTTCTTAGCTATACAGGCATTCAAACTTTGATGTATCTAACCTTAGTGTCCATAGGGCAAAGCGGGAAATCCTTACCGGACGAAAGCAAGAAGCAGGCAGCTAATTAACGCAGTCAACTCATAGTTCATCTTCTTCGACCTGTATCCGCATACCATTTACAATCGATAGATAGCTAGTCTGTCTGGTTCTGTTCTCGAGGAACGCCAGTCTCTCGACTGAGAGGAACGCCTTTGAAAGTAGTGTTAAAAAGCCTTACTTCATTGGTTCGATCAGTCTTTTCTTTACTTCCTTACTTATTATCCTCTAACTAAGACAGGAAGAACAGCTATCACTAGGAAGAAAGTCGGAGAATCTCCTTCTGCATTCCAAATCATCTCAGAGTCGGATTCAGCCATTTTCCCGGGGTGCCATTCCTTGTGTGCTTTAGGCGAAATTCCTTTTCTGGCATATGCTTCAGTGAGCTCGGTTCAGGAACTTTCCTCCGTTGAGATTTGAAAAAAAGATTGCCAAATCGTTCTCTATCGAATCTCCGTCTAGAGCCAAATGAAATTGATTCCCCCTGCCTCCTGGCTCCACTGGGCGAGTAGAAGACATTGAGAATTCATGGGAAGAATCTGCTTGCTCGACCAAGGAGAGAGGAAAGAGACTAAAAAAAGTGTGAATATGTACAGTCTCTCGGTGAGGCCGCTTACTCGTCAATTGCTCCTTCTTGGCTTCCTGAGTATGTAATGCGATTGAAGCTTTTAGAGAATCTCGTAGTGATTTAAGAAATCCAGGTAGGAAAAGTGCTCAATAGGTATCCCCCGTAGCCCTTCGGTAAAGATAGCGGAAAGATAACCGATGCTTTGACTTGACTCTCCCCTCTAACCCGGTGAACGCCTGTCAACGGAACAACTCAACTCCTTACTTTGATTTCAGGGGGTTAAGGTAGTTGACTTTCCGGCTCATAAAGCAGGTAACGAAGCCTAAGATTAGATGACTGATTAGATTACTAGTTTGGTTAACTGAGGTTCCCCGCCTAAATCCCATATCTGAAAGTCAAGACTATAACTCAACAGCAAGCTGCCTTTACTTGGCTTCAAGTCCCAGAAGAGAAGGAACAATAGCTGGAAGCTAGAGAGTAGCTGCCTAGCTACAAACTCAAAAGCCTGGTGAAAGGCTTGCAGACCTTACTTAGCTTAGAGTCAAAAAAGGTGTTATAAGCTGGAAGCTAAGAAACTAGTCGTTTATGAGTAGGAGTTCCCATCGGTCTAGAAATAGAAGGCAACTCAAAACCGCTAAAAGGACCTATTAGTTGCATTCTCCTATTAGGACCTATTATTCTAAAGTACCAGTGGAGCTCCCAGCGAAGGGATGTGGAGAGTGAAAATAGCTGTTTACTCGGAGCAACAAGTAGAATGGTTTGAAAAGGAGCTCGGAGAGCCCATTCCAAGCTGTAAAAGAGAGCATACAACAGATCATGAACAGTAAACGGAGAAAGCTCAGCAATCAACAGACAACCAAGG
>CM058239.1:13980499-13985575 GCA_030180135.1 Orychophragmus violaceus | reverse complement strand
TTATTGATAAATCGCTATTTCCCCCAAACCGCTAGTTTTCATACGACTCAGAACTTCTCACGTTGTTCTGTCTCCAAACAGAGAGCTCATAGGCCTTATTCTTTGGATAAAAGTAGCGACGAGCCGACTACTACGACCACATGCGCATCTAGCGCAGTGGCTTGTCACTTCGTACCTTGACCATCTTCCGAAGTTCTAAATAATCTACTGATCAAACGCTGTAGGGGCGGACTGCTCTACATTCAGCCACGCCACAGTGACCCCCCGAAGCGATCTGCCTCATTGCAGGACGAAATCCGGCAGCCAATTGCTGGCTCTGAATAACCAGCCCAGCAAGAAGTTCAATTCTTCCATAACATAACGGGGCGGGGTTGCGCGCGAGCCGAGTGACGTAGATGCACAAGAGTACTTCGCGCCACAACCATTTCTTTTTTATACGTTCTACGGACCGATGCCTGCTGCTTCATCTGGTAGAAAAGAATCATAGATATGCCGGTCATTAGAAGGAAGAACCACCATAAAAAGATTCCTCGTGTATCATCTGTAGCAAAACTATGAACGGGAGCTAGCAATCCGGACCGTATTGAAAAGGTTCCTGAGACACAGCATGGAAAAGTCACAATATTAAGAAACGAGGTCCAAGAATGAAGAAGGGGTAAAATTACAGAATGAATACGAGCTGTGGCTAATACCCGAGGCATAAAAGAAGCATTTTCTACGGGATCCCGAAACCACCAGCCACCCCGACCTAATTCATGATAAGCCCACCAACTTCCTGGCAAGATGCCTACGGTTAAAAACCACCAACATGTCAAGATCCAAATTCGAATTGGTTCCTGGTCCTGATCAGAGACCACTGTGTTCGCGCCGGCGGTCCAACAAAGAGGCGAAGTAGTGGTCTCTTTCTTTCCATTACGAACGACACGCTTCGCCTGCTCCCTCCCCGTGTCCACTAGCGCTCCTGCCCAGAGCAAAGAAACTACCTTTTTCGTAGATGAATTAGGTTCAAGTTGATGTTTTTCACAACTCTTTCATAACATGAAGTAGATCTTATGTCCGGGCAGTTCAAAATTCTCTGCAGTGACCTGACAGAGAGAAAGGCTGTACGCGAATCGGGGCTAAAGGCGGCCCACTTAATGGCTTCCCTTTGTTCCAAAATGGAGGACGAAAGGTAGCCATCGCTACGTAGAGCGTCCTGTAGCTTCACTTCAATATCAAATTGAAGATCCGGTATTCAAAAGTCTTCCTTGGTTCCACCCTCACATTCATGAAAGAGATTGCCGAAAAGGGCTTTATGCAAGCAGAAAAACGACCTTTTTGACAATTCACAAGTTGTAGCTTGACCCCGGTTCGGGACTTCCCAAGTCACTCCTATAAAGATCCCCGGTTCTACCTCCTTCTGCAAGAGTGATCTATCCCGTCAATCCCACCCGCGAGCTATACATTCTAACCTTCTTTGCCTAGCAAGATACGTCTAGTTCTCCCTCCGCTTGCCTATCTCGGTAGGAAATTTGAACAGTCTCCGATTTCAAAGGAATTCCTCGGCAAGAGCTATACCTTCAGGAACCGGAGCAATAACTGCTATAAAGGAAGGCGTTATAGGACAGAGGTGGCGATGAAGATCATGGAATCATAACAGCACAGAAAGCTCCGAACTACTTCCGCTTGAGGTTGGTCGTAGATGAACCCAATAGATTGACTATCTTCAAAAGTAGCCGCTAGAGCTATTAACTATCGGTATTACACCTGAAGACCCCCTACTAATGTTTCTAAAATTATCATAAGACCCCTTATTACGACTATTGCTCCAATTTTCCTTCTCTACCGTGCTACTTGTACTACTAGTACTACTAGTATTGATCCTATTTAAGGCTAGTGATTTACCTCTTATTGTCTTTAAGACGATCATGTTAGTTTTGCGTGTGTTTTGTTTTTATCCGTTCGTTGGATATGGTCAAGACCAGCGGGCATTATCCCTAAAGGTGGGCATTATTGTTAGGTGTATTTGAGCTAAAGAAGAGCTCTGATAAAAATAGAATTAAGAGTAAGATCAAAGCTCCCGGGGATCAAATCTCCTAGGTAGGTGTGGCTCGTTGAGACCTGAAGGTTCCCGTCGGCCAAGGGCGGAAGAGGAGCATGCTTTTCTTCGTCGTCAGCTAGCGGGCGCAAGCAGAGTGGGACCTTCTCCGATAGTCTCTTTCATCATAATATGTGAAGGCTTTCCCGCTCGATGCTTTCTTAATGTCATAGTTTATATCAAGATGAAAGGGAAAGACAATAAGAAAGATTCAAAGGTTTTTTTTACCTAGATAGTCTTTTATGTAGTAGACTTTCTCGAGGAACGCCAGTCTCTCGACTGAGAGGAACGCCTGGTAGGTGGTGAAGGACGAGAAAGATACCTGGACGGAGATGTGAATTAGATATAAACCTTCTCATCACTAAATCGATCAAGTACTTACCTGAGAGTGAGAGAGGTCATATTAGTATTCTCTGTATATTCTCATAGTGACTTTGAAAGCACTCTAAGTCCCGTGCGACTAAGAATAAGAAGAGGTGATAGCCCGACTGCTTGATTCCGATTTACTACAAGTTTGCAACTAAAGCCACAGAGGAAAGGTTAATTCCTTGTAGGGAAGTTGATAGGCATTTTCTATCTTCCTGAGCATACGCTCATTCTTTCTCTTATATACGCTAATTCTTTCAAAGGCCTATTTGATAGCTTCAAACGCTTGTTCTTATCTTTATCATACGAAGAAATATCGATCGTCAAAATGGCATAACTATCTCTTTCTCTTTACTAGGAGCTGCTTGCCCAGTCATAAAGCTAGGATCAGTCTCTGTCCACTCTAAGGAAGCCCCGTCTCAGGCGAAGGTGGGAAATAAACAAACAGTTGTTACGTCGCCTTCGATTAAATCGGTAAACAAACAGGGGGAACTCTGATTCTCGTACAATCAACATTTTCTTGTTTAATTCCGTCACAAAACCCCGTGTTTTTTCGATGAATCACTAGTAACAGGAAGATTAGGTAGTTGGTTAGGGGGAGCTAATTGGCAATGAACATAGGAATGGCAACCGGGGAAGAACCCCACATTACTACCTATCACATGCACGAACGGGGGCAGGGCAGCAGAGCAACACTTCACGCACTATCATGACAACTTGTTCCCAGCGAACGAAGAGAAGGAATACTTATTAGTAATGACAGGAATGACAGCAAGCAAACAGCCGGGAACTTGAAGAACGCCTCCGCTGCTAACGCCCTTACCCATCATGTCACTTATTCCCGTCGAACAAACAGGGATATTCTTTAGAGAATGCGCAGAGCAGCTTAGCCGCTCCATCGTGCCTTACCTCAGTACACGCTACGCGCAACGCGGCAGGCACTCACTCACTACAATACATGCAGGAACAGCAATCACAACTAAAAGCAACTAGCTGGCTTGCTCATGCAACCTATTATTCCCATCCGAACAGAGAGAGGAAGAGTGACTCTTATAATGACAGGAATGAAAGGAGTGACTTAGCTGCACTTGCAAATACAGCAGTACTCCGCAGGCAAACAGCTGACCTATCATGCCTATTACGAACAAGGAGAGGTACGGATCGAGCGTAGCTTTTGAAAGCAAAAAGGATTCAATCCGCCTTGCAGCAAATACACAGATGTTCTTCCCTCTCCGTCGAGTACCTTCCGTCCTTCATCAAATACTTAATGAGTTCGCCCAGAAAGAGGGGGAAGCTTGTTCTGTCGACCTTTGCATCAATTCCCTCTTTTAGTGTTAGCAAGTCTTCTCCCATGCTGTTCATTGACTCCCTTTGTCGTGTTCCTCTTGCTATCGCAGGCTGAGGTGGACTGGAGTTTTTTCGTGAACCAACGAGTTCAGTCGTGTTGCGTAACGAGTCTAAGGGAGTGGAGTAAACTTTATCTATGATATAAAACAAATAATATACTAGGTGAATCAGCAGTTCTCCTCGCCTACTCTATAGTTCTAGTCCGCCTACCGAACGGAGGAAACAGAGATTCTACCACATTGCTTCGAGACTGGAAGGAATGTCAGTCATAAATAATGAAATCCATATAACTCTACTCCGGGTTGTGAGAACATCGTGCCTGTTGCGATTGTGCGGCTTTCCGCATGGCTGGAGACCCCCTATGAACAAACAGTAGGGTGGTGTAGGAGAACCCCGACTCCCTAATGCAAGATAGAGCTCTTAGGGTGCGTTTCGTTCCAGCAACAGTAGTATACGGTTCAAAACGCCTTGTTCCATCCGGCGCGAATCCCCTCCATCACTAGTAAAGTGGAGGTGTTATTTGTATTGCAATAATGAATAAATGTACGAACACAAATAATGAGCAGACCTGCCCACGTTTATATGTGGATTCATTTAATAATATATTATTTTTTTAATAAAGAAGCGCTTTGAGGCAGGTTGTGTTTCTCGGTTGATGGATGGAGTTCCATTGTCCCATGAGAACTCTTAGCTACTGAGATACGAGAAGAGAAAATGCACTTTTCCATCTATATAAAGAGAAAGTTTTGGATTCCTACTGTCCTCTTACGAAGGAAAATTGGATTTCTTACTTTTCCATCTATATAAAATGAAAAGAAAGATTTGTGTTTAGCTCGCCTACACAAGCCAGGGATTCTACTTGACTTTTCAGATGTTGCTTATCCAGGCTTGGTGGTAAGGGGATGGGTTAAGCCAGCTCGTGACAAAAGTACCTCTCGGACGAGTTTTCTCGATTACAAGATCGAGTTCTCAAAAAAAAAAAAATAAATGCGTACAGATATAGATAAAGTGTGCAGTGAGGGATCTTTATAGGTAACCAGTCTTTACTTAACTCGACCCAAGTAATGCCCAAAGACTCCCATGCTTTTCTTGGTTGGACCAACCGGCACCGGCAATTTCCGACGAGTCTTTCAGAATTTGAAGAGCAAGAAGCGGAACTACAAGAAAGCTTTCTTTATCTTTATGGATAACCAATCCATTTTCAAATATAGTTGGGAGACTTTACCCAAGAAATGGGTCAAAAAAATGGAAAGATCGGAACATGGGAATAGATCTGATACCAATAC
>CM058239.1:13967999-13975499 GCA_030180135.1 Orychophragmus violaceus | reverse complement strand
TTATCTATCTCCCCATTCGAACGAGAGAATTGAGTTGATAGCTTCAGTAGTGGTTGCTTGATGGTGTGTAGTGGGATGACCTGGTAGCGATCATATTAGTATGTATATGAGCAGGACTTTCAAGATCTGATATCTTTCAAGAAAGTTGGACCATTTATCACATCAAGGTAACTACGATAGGCAAAAGAAGACTCTTAGGTCGTTGATTCAAATTCTACCTATATTTGCATTCACTTAATGGTCAAACCTACAATGGAATTGACTCTAACATCCGATCCGGCCGGAGGAAAGACTTACTACTACAAGGGCTTGTGCCAACCAACAAGAAGGGGGACGGAGCAAAGACATCTCTTGGCCAGAACCGGACATTGCCCTTTACCATCTCACCACTAGGAGACTGGGACTCGAGGCGTGGTTAAGTATTCCCTTCCGCTCTGGAAGTCAATTTATTTCCTATCTTTCGGTTCCAAATCTTTTTTTCTTATAAAGAGTGTATTGTATGGTCCAGTTGGTGTGGAGAGATGGGTCACTCTTGCGCATCTCGCGCTGTGGTGATTGGTAGAGGAGCCGAGCGTACGCAAGAATCAAGTGCCTCAGGGCTTCCACTAGGCAATCGGACCACTACATCGAATGAAATAAACTGGTTTCACGCTGCCTGAGGTCAAGTCTTCCCCGCTATTCTAACTCTAAATCCCGGTCGCACCCTTCGCACAACAAATCCACTTTGAGGCGTCGGCTGAACCTTCGATCCTTTAGGAAATGACCAGCAACAGGAGGATGAGATGCCGAGGAATTTTGGTGCTAATCCCAGGACCAATCCCGTTGTTTGGGCCAGCCGAGAAGACAGACAGCGCACTCAGGACTAGGCCCGTATCCAGAACGAATAGAAGGAGGATAATTGCCATTTTTATGCTAACAGGCTGCTCAACTTTTGGAATGAGAACCAAAAGAGACCGATTAATCTCCGCGTACTGTCTCGGATCACTCATGGGAACGGGAGTGGGTGGTCCCTAGGAACGGCGGAAAGGAAGTACTGGTTCAACCAGATACGAGTGACGGAACCGAGGTTGATCAAAGACATGCGCCGAGTGCCAGGAATGACTATAAGCCGATTCGTTGTGGAACTAATGCTTGCATCGGTTTCTTTATCTTGTGGTCGACATTGAAAGATTCCTGTTCTAGGATTGGGCGGTGTCCGTCCACTAATGTAAAGATTGGGCGTGGGAGAGGTTTGACGAAAGAAACTTTCCGGGCGATCATCTTCTGAGCTCTGATCGTAGACCAACCTCATCCGGCGGACAGATTCCTGTTCTGCTGATCCTTCTTCTTCCGGACCTGAATAAGACAGAATGAATCTTTATCTGGGAAGGTGAGAGCTATCTCGAAATCTAATAAATTACCTCCTGGCCCCTGTTAGAAGGTTATCCGCCTTGCTCCAATGCATGTCGAAGGTTTAGCTGGGGAGCACTACGGTATGCTGCATCTATCTCTCTTCGTGGGACTAAGTAGAAGGTTTCGGGTAGAAGGCTTTCCCGTTTATTCTAGGTGGTCCATCCTAACATTTAAACAACGAGGGGAACACTCCACGAATGAAGAGGATAATCTCCTATCCTTTTTTTCGAGTAGTTTTGGCTATCGATCTAGTAATATAGTCAAAGTAATCAAGGTCCGAAACTCAAATAGCAAATCAAATCTTTCGATATAAGGGTCTTAGAGCCTCCCCTATAGATAATCCAATCTAACCCCTTCTGGAAAGCCAGACCATAATATCGAGCTAGCAGCTTAAGAAGCAAAGGGACAGTGGGGTGGTGAAAGTGACAACAGATGCTGCAGCCGCTTCAGAACTGATGCTAAATGACGGACAAAGCTACTCCGCTACGGCATAGGAGAAGAGGCCTACGCACGTTGAAGTAGGTGTCTAGGTGGAAAAGGAGAATCAAAAATAGCCAGTTGTTAGAGTAAGATGAATTCATTACCTTATGGTGCTTACAGAGCATCAAGAAGAAAGTAGCTTAAGACTATTCCCCTTATAGGTTATAGGCACGCTTACTGCTATGATATTTTAGGGCTTCGGTACGGTAGAGTCTTCCCTATAGCTTTCCTTAGATGCGGGCTGGAAGGTCAGCTAGTTAATCAATTGTGCCAATCCTTCTTCTCTCTTTGACGACCGATAAAGAAGAAAAGCAAATACCTATTGTGGGATGTAGTACTCAATCTGATATCAGTACTTTCCGGGGGTGCAAAAGCAGATTCTCAAAATGCCATTCCCCTACCTCTTTTAACTGCTGCTGCTATCAGATCAGAGGTTTCTGGTACGGAAGCGGATTAGCTGATATGTCTTGTTCCAGTGCAAGCGCTTGTGAGTTCCCTAGGTTACCAATGGGTGAGTGGAGGAACCCCTGGGAAAGCATCTTGATCAGATCTAGACGAATTAGCCAGATAGGCAGACACCCAATGGAAAGATGAGTGCTGTTCAATTATTTGAGTTCAGTCTAATTTTCGACCTAACAAGAGCAACGGAATCACGCTCTGTAGGATTTGAACCTACGACATTGGGTTTTGGAGACCCACGTTCTACCGAACTGAACTAAGAGCGCTTTCTTATCACAATTGATAAGACTGTAAAGACGAGGATTCTTTTTTTTGTTTTATAACCCCAATAAATTTTCCACGCCTATACTATTATATATAATATGAGAAATTGAAAGATTATCTATGTCCAATTTGAATCGATCTCAAATTGATCCCTCCTTACTGCTCAGAGGAGAAAGAATAGGTAGGGATGACAGGAGAAGTCTCAGATGATCCTATCATTTGAGGATTCGAACCTGTGACATTTTTGACTCAAAACAAAGGCGCTACCAAGCTGCGCTACATCCCTTTCAATTGGTCTACGGTCTCATTGTAGAGAATCCCTGCCCTCTTTTCCACATCCGAGGAACGCCTCCATCGATATCAAATTTCTCTTGCCATTTTTTCTTTTTGCTTTTGATTTATATACTCATCATAATCCCGCCCCTCCTACAAACGCTAACTTACTTATGAGAAAAAAGGCTGATAAATAATCAGCCCTTTGAATTGAATAAGCGAGGCTTTCCCGATAGAAATGCTTGCATGCGAGAGAGATCCCAATTCCGTCTATCCGAAAAAAAAAAAAAGCAAGCCCTGCCGCCAGCTTCCACCCCGACAAAAAAAAACATGAGCGCCTAGCGCGAAAGGTTGCTTTACTAAATAATATAAGGCGCGTTAGCGCTTTAGTTTTCAATAAGGTATTTAGTCACTCAGCCTTTAGGCACTTTAGTGACTCGAGAACTTGTTTCGAGGCACCCTAGTGACTCGACTGAAAAGGAGAGGTTGTGAAACAAACTCGACTAAAAGGAGAGGTATTGATTACTCGAAGCGTAGCGAGAGGTTTCAATAACTCGAGTGAAACGAGAGGAGAGGGGGGAGAAAGTCCAAGATTGCAGTAAGTTTGATAATGATCGAGTGACATTGCTTTTTCGGTCCGAACCAAGGAATCCCTTATATATGATGAAAAATGGATCTTGTTCTATCGTTGATCAGAGATTTCTCTATGAAAAATACGAATCGGAGTTTGAAGAAGGGGAAGGAGAAGGAGTCCTCGACCCGGAACAGATAGAGGAGGATTTATTCAATCACATAGTTTGGGCTCCTAGAATATGGCGCCCTCGGGGCTTTCTATTTGATTGTATCGAAAGGCCTAATGAATTGGGATTTCCCTATTTGGCCGGGTCATTTCGGGGCAAGCGGATCATTTATGATGAAAAGTATGAGCTTCAAGAGAATGATTCGGAGTTCTTGCAGAGCGGAACCATGCAGTACCAGAGACGAGATAGGTCTTCCAAAGAACAAGGCTTTTTTAGAATAAGCCAATTCATTTGGGACCCCGCAGATCCACTCTTTTTCCTATTCAAAGATCAGCCCTTTGTCTCTGTGTTTTCACATCGAGAATTCTTTGCAGATGAAGAGATGTCAAAGGGGCTTCTTACTTCCCAAACAGATCCTCCTACATCTATATATAAACGCTGGTTTATCAAGAATACGCAAGAAAAGCACTTCGAATTGTTGATTCAGCGCCAGAGATGGCTTAGAACCAATAGTTCATTATCTAATGGATTTTTCCGTTCTAATACTCTATCCGAGAGTTATCAGTATTTATCAAATCTGTTCCTATCTAACGGAACGCTATTGGATCGAATGACAAAGACATTGTTGAAAAAAAGATGGCTTTTCCCGGATGAAATGAAAATAGGATTCATGTAATGTAACAGGAGAAAGGTTTCCCATTACTTAGCCGGAAAGATATGTGGCCATGAAATAGGGATTAAGTGGAACGGAATTGACTGGGTGGTAGAGTTGTAGAAACACCTGTTTCTTCCACTTAGCTCCATGGAACAATATGCTACTACTGAAACATGGAAGAATTCAAATCTTAGATCAAAACACTATGTATGGATGGTACGAACTGCCTAAACAAGAATTCTTGAACAGCGAACAACCAGAGCTATTACTCACTACATCAAAAAAATTTCCATTAATGAAGGATGGAAATCCATTGGAAAATAAAAAATACGCATGTCGGATGAAATTGTTGTTGCTATCTGTTCCAATAACGAATCAACTGAATAACTAAATAAAATAGATAGACCTTTCTCTTCGTCTCAGGTCGATAGATCTTCTCAATTGGAAGATCCCCTATATGGATAATACACATTCCAGTTGACCGAGCCTAATTCTAATTGTTTTGTTCCGAAGTAAAGATATCCACGGAGTGGTTCGCCCTATTCAGATATTCACGACCAAGAAGTACTGGATTCTGTTTAGGATAGGTCCTGAAAGGAGAAGGAAGGCTGGAATGCCGCCAGGCGTCTATTATTGAATTCACCCGACCCGATAGTACCAATTTTGGTAACGTCCATCCAGTGCCAAAGTCACTGAATGGGTAAGTCACCAATCCCTAAAACGGACTATGTAATGTACTTTATCTGCTGGGTTACGGGGGCATTTTACCAGAGGTTTAGATTGTATCAATCTACCCTTGTGTGATTCCTGTTGAATCATATACTGCGGGGCGCAGGGCGGACGATTTCAAAGCGGACTCCCCCTCCCCATTCATTAGATAGAGAAGATCGCCAAGATTTCGCGATCCGCTGCCGAACTTATTCCATTTCAATATTATGCCTTGAAGAGGACTCGAACCTCCACGCTTTTTAGCACGAGATTTTGAGTCTCGCGTGTCTACCATTTCACCACCAAGGCATCTTGAAAGTGAATCGTATTCCATAAATATGATATCTATCTAGTATGGCCAATTGGACTGAATGTGGTATGGCAGCAGTAGCAAAGGGGCACATTAATTAGTAAGGCAAGCTGTAAGAATAGCACTCGGAAATCTCTCTAAAACCAAACAAAGCCCGGGAGTCAATAGACTGAGTGACTGTGGTCAGGTAGCTGTTAGTAAGAAGCTCCGGTTCACAAAAGGAAAGAGTCACTGACCGAGTGCAGTGGTAATACCGACAGAGAGAGCTCCCAACGGAAAGAGGTCCCTAATAGGAGAGAAAAAAATTCCAAAGGTATGAAATGACTCGATAAGAGGTCCTTTGGAAGAATGCGGAAGCACCACCAATGGCCAGGCACAAGGCTACGTCTGGCACTCTTGCAAGTAGGGAGTCCTATGCCTTTTTATGTAAACAGATAAAAGCTCGAGAAGATCTTTCCTCATGTGGATTCAAAAAGCAAGGATCTGTCCAATGGATTTGCCTTGAAAACAAAGTCGTATTTGAGTTGGGAAGTTATAGGAAAAAGGTTTGCCTACGGAGAAGACTTAATCAATTCACTTCGTGGATAAACTTCATGGTGTTATTCTTTTGGAATTTCCGGTGGGAAAGACCAGGGGAAGCATTGACACTATGGAAAGAATCTATCTCTGGCAAGGGCAAAAGCGATAGGCCAGATTAACGAGGAAAGGGGGACTGGTTCAACCTCAGGAATGAGAGCAAGCAAGTCCAGATTTGTTGTGCAAGTCACTGTCTTTATCCGATCCGATAAGATAGATCTGATGCATATTCCGATAAGATAGATCTGATGCATATATAGTAAAGAAAAGCTCTTCCGCAAGCCATTTTGGGAAATTCCCTAACTTTGAACGAAAGAATAGTAAGCTTCTTTCCTTGCTACTTGAAAGAATGCCTTGGCACACTCATACTAGAAGTCAAAGAAAGAACTCGGGTCTAAGCTCTCAACTTCAAGGAAGGCGTTCCTCGAGAGCAGAAATGTCATCTACCTTTCCAACGGAATCTTTGACCGGCTAACGTGAGTTCTAGGAAAAGAGAGAGACTTTAAGCTAAAGAAACCACTTTTTTTTACCTAGACATTCTTCTAAGAGTTCAGGGCTAATAGGCCCAGTCTGATAGTTATTGGCTGAGAACATAGAGCGGGGAAAGTTCTTACTTTGTGGTTCCCTAAGAGCAGTTACCTCCTGTCCCGGAAAAGCCTAACCTGTCTAGCCGGAAAATGCCTCCTTTTTATTACCTCCAATAGATAAGTTCTAACACTGCAAGGTGTTATTCTGGGAGTGTTGCATGCCCAATAGAAATCTTTCTTAGACTTTACCCCTTACAGAGAGAATAATACAAACTTGAATACCCGAAACTCCAACGGAAGAACTCCGGCAAAGACTTCCACTATGAGCTCGATTGTTCCGCTTAGGGCCCGTAGGAATCTGAAGCCTTAGACTTCTTACACCGGGACAAATGAAACTACTATATCCGGAAAACTTCTACTCTGTCACTGTTTCCCGCGGCTTTTTTTCAATGGAATTACAGCGAAGTCGAGTATGGACAGAGAGGGTAGCTCCTTTTCGTCGAAAGCTTTGAAGCAGTAGCCACTCTCTGCGCATGTTCAATAAGATAGCAGCTCGATCGAAAGATATATCTCCGATCACTTTTTTTAAGCGAGCACCCTGCACACTGGATCGTAGGCAGCTGTGGCCGACCTGTAGGTCTTTTGTTCGGATTCTGATATTAGAGACTCAAGGGGTTCCTCCAGCTTCGCTGAAGAAGCTAGGTTCCTCCTGTGACAGGCTTATTTCTCTTATGGTAGGGCAGTAGCAAGAAGCCTCCATAGGGGGTGCGACTCCTATGACTACTCAATCGATTAGCATAAACTAAAGGAAGAGGTGGGATTTCAAGGGTTAGCCGAGGAATTCAGTGAAGTTTCCCAATCTACAATCCTAGCCTCCCTAGCAGGTAACCATTCTCTACTCACTTCTTGGGGCACTTGGTAGAAAAACCCCTCTCCTTTCAGTCAAGTGACTTCGCCCCACTCGGGGAAGGAATCGAAAGATAGTGAATGACAAAACAAGTGAGGGTAGTGAGACTTCAAATCTTCGAGTAGAATCGGTTTGTTTGCAAATCCCCAAGCTGCGGCACTGATGACTTTGTTACCTTTTCCCGATTCTTTGAATATTGATTATGCCTT
>CM058239.1:13947999-13960499 GCA_030180135.1 Orychophragmus violaceus | reverse complement strand
GCCAGTATTCTATTCCCACAACAGCGGAACAAACTTCGAAGTTTTCCTGGTGGAAACGAAGCAACCCCGCTACGCGCCTTTATTCACTGGACTTGCTTCACTTGCTTTGCTCCAAGGAAGAAATAGTGACAGCTTACGATGCAAGACGGGCTCACTTCCCTCGTTCGAATGGGGAAATAGGAAGAGTTCTATCCGATAGGCTAATTGCAGTCTTTTAGGTGATAGCAGAGCTCTTCCGTGGGAAAGTACCTACCCATATTGAATAGAAGACTCGCACCTTAGCTATTCTATGTGATATTCCTTGAGCTGGATGGTTATGGCGACCTATGCCACTCTTGCCTGCCCTATTGGCTTCCTATCCCCTTTTCTCCAGAACAGGGGGAGCTTCACATAAGGCAGGAACGAGCGTAGACAAAGAGGAGAGTTTTTGAATATATCCGATATGACAGAAAAGTGCAACTGTTCATTTTCCCGGGCATGAAAGACCGGAAAAATGGCATAATCTAAATGGCAATCCGTGGGCAAAGAGGAACCCGAAAGCTCAGTCAAAGGCGGAATGAGAGTGAAACAGAGTACTCACGGTTTGAAATCGGATGGTAGCTTGACTTTAGATCAAACTCTAGGTATAGCGTTGCGTTTGCATCGTCTGACTTGTACTCTAAAATACAGTTATTGAGCTTTCCCGGGAATTGACTCTCGTACTGGACACCGAATAGGTGGACCCTCGAACGGGATACGCTCCGACTTGGTATCAATCTTTCTCAGCTGATGGCTACTCGTTGATTCAGGAAGAATCTTGAGTAATGCGCAGAAGAAGCAGCCCGGCTAGCCACTCAGTCGTACCTGCCAGCCGTCTACGACAGGCTTCCCCGGCAGGTACTCCATCCCTACACATTCAACCATAGGAACAGAAGCTACGCCAGCAACCTATTCTCAGAATGCCTATTAAGAACATCAGGAAGGTCTTTGGTCGGATACAGACATGGCAACGTATATGAAGTCGCGATTAAGCTGCCTAAGCATAGATCCAACGCGCTACTCAAGTAGGCGGGAAAGAAATGCCCTTCTAGCATTGCCACTTACTTCAAGCTGCTCTTTCTATAAGCTATATTCCAGTAGTGATTAGAGAAGGAATTCATGAGTGACTGACCATTCAACCTTTCCTTCGTATGAGACCGGACATGCCAGCGAATCGAATAGCGTAGGAAGTCAACAAGTCTTAATGGTGGAAAGCTAGAAAGGGAAAAAAGCATTAGTTTCAGGTTGTTTACATACTCGACTAAAAGGAGGAACCCCTCGGGCTAATAAAGTATGTAACTGGCTTAAGAACAAGAAAGCAAGAAAAAGGTATGAAGTTCTAATTGTACAAAACTATTATTACTTCATCCGCTGTGAATAGGCTGAAGGATTTGGATCTTGTCTCTTTGAATCTGCTTTTAAGGCAGAAAGTCAGAACTAGAAACTTTCTCTTGAGATATCCCCATACGTTCCCTTGTGTTAAAGAGCTGTATAATAAGTCCTAGCTATCTGATAATAGCAGTCTTGTTGCTATGGGCTTAGCACTAGTCTGCAATACTCAATTCATACCAGCAGTACGGTTGCTAACTTGTCTTTCAAAGTTGCCCTGGTGTATATACCGGAGTACTTCGAGGTACGCCAGTAGGCCGCCTATTAGTGTATAGATCCTTCCCTCTTCTATGAAGTTGAAGTGAAGCAAGCGAGCCTCTCGATTGAGGGAGACCGATCTGAGTCAGTTTATCCAGTATTTTAGGAAATGTTCGGGATAGATTCACGTTTTCCCGGTCTTTTTGATATAAATTAGCGCTTTTGTGGTACGGGTGGAGGAGGAACCCGTTCACTCAATCCCGGGGAAACAACTCCCTTAGCCTTAGTTGGAAGCTAAACCAAAGTGAAGCTTGTAGGCTCGTAGAGAAAGCTATTTTGCAGGTATACCCATAGATCCATGTTCCTGAACAGTCTCGGAGAAGGCCACCAGCACCCGACTTACCAGAATGTCCCGTTGCAGCACCATGCAAGAAAAGGTTCCTCTTGGAAGCACCATCCGTATTGAATTTGAACCAGCCAATGGAAGGAAATTCCCAAAACTCAAGAACCTGAGCTTATAAGACCAAAACAACTTGGACCTGCCGAATAGACTAGAAGACGATATCATAGTTCTGAATGGCGCGCACTACCTGATGATAGGGAGTGCTCTGTCGCGTTCCATTCGTTTCGATTTCATTTCAATATAGGGCAAGTCCTTTTTCCGACAGAAGGAGTGGTCGTTTTGGGTGACAGAATAAGATTCCCCGGATCTCCCTCAATCTCAAATCGACGACGAGAGATTCTACCACGCTCACTTTTACGTAGCTTCACTTCTTCTTGATCCTGCTCCATTGGAGTTGGTTCATTCAGTGTGTCGCTCCCACTTGCCCCAGGAGGCTGAGTACCTTCGTTCCTCTTCCGAGTGGTCGAGTTGCTAAAGCAACCTCCTCTACTAATTAGTTGAGCCAGTCAGGCCATCCGATCCCTTCCCTACCTTGGCTTTATTCTGGGGATTGATTGGCAGTTGAAAGAGCTGCTCGAAAAGGGTAATGGTTGGACCTAGCTTCCCTGGTTTGGTTGGCTTGGGAATTGGGAATAGGCTAGTCGAGGAACGCCTTGTTTTCTTATAAAATCAAAATTGGTCAAATTAGGTACTGTTACTTGGGAAGGTTAGCTATAGTGACATCCTTTGCTTACAGTCCCGAAGATTAGCTAGACAAAGAAGCTTCCCTAGCTAAGATGTACGATGTCTATTAGTGAAAGGCTACATTCCAGCTTAGATAGAAAGCGAAAGCTGTCCAATTCAAATTGCTAACATGCTAAGACTAGTACTCCTACTAGGCGAAATGGCCCTTCTCCCTAGGTAAAGGAATTGACTTGCTAACAGCCTTTATATAATATATGCAACTCCTTCTCTTCCGAAAGAGCTTACTTTTTATGGCATGAGCTTGTGAAGTCCCACAGCGGATATTCCTCCTACAGCTGATTCGATACCATCCATACAAGCAGCGGATTCTACCCCCCTTACTTGATTCATCGGAGATTGACGGGTGTGATCCCACAAAGTTTTTTGAAAGGGTAGCGGGTAAGACCTCTAATGCCGTGAGTGGAATTAGTCCTAGGCGCACTAGATAAGAGTCAGTAAGAAAAATGCACATTATCTTTCTCTTTATCGCTGGGAAAAGAGCTTATTACATTACATCTGTGCCAAGCTTAGGAAAGCCGGTAATTCCTTCAATGCGGATTCTGTGCATCAATTCCTGGCCGTAGTAGGTATGGGGCTCGCTTCGAAAGAAAGAACTATTCTTTACACAATTCTAAGTTTAAAGACCTTTAGAATATTATTCTTCCCTTTTCCCGCCTTAGGAACACTCACTTCCGTCGACGAGAAGGGAAAGGGCGCAGCTCCGACAGTTTTTCTCTTAAGTTGGAATCCCATAGATGAATAAAGTCAGGGAATCTACATGTGTTAAGCACCATTTAAGAGAAGCTAGCGTCCGATTCCATGCTTCCCTATGCTATAGAATAGAATGACGATGTCTTTGCCTGTCTAGTTAATAAATCTCTTTCGTTGGAGAAGGAGCTGGGATCTTATCCGCGTTGCTAATATTTGGGTGGAGGTTAATCAATAGGGGAATCAGCTGGTATTTCATCTTCCTCTATAATTTTTTGATTTCACGGACATCATTCATTAAACCAAACAAGGACCAGTCGAAGGAGTAAATTACCTCTTTGTACATATACTATACTCATACCCCTATTACGATACAGATTCACCCTATCTTGCTTTCACGGTGAACGACCTGCTTTGACCGGGAACCAAAGAGCCAATACACCAACAACCAAGGAACGGGAGTGGGTGGTCCCTAGGAACGCCCTTCTTTGAGTAAGTCCTTGGTCTAAGTGCTGCCCTATCTAGTTATCCCGGTATCGGTCTTTCAATAGTCTCTGGCGTTCAGACGCTAGTTATTGAGCTCCCCTGGTCTGAGAAGGTAGCTCTCCTAGTAGCAGTTGTCATTGCTACTCTACTATGGACCAACCTATCACCTATCCTTGTACATAACTGCATTTGTAATAGAATAGGTTCTTCTTTCTCTGTGCTATATCCCAAAGGCTTTCATTCGTAGCATCAATCAAGTCAGTTTATGAAGGGAAATCCGTTGAACAAATCACTCCGTGCCTCCCCTCAAGCACGACAGATTGACTTTGATAAGCGCACTAGCTGACTACGAGATCAGTCTCACCTCGAGTTCGACTACGGAACGGAACCCCACCCGTGCTTATCGATTGATAGAATAATACGTATATAAGAAGAAGGCTGCTTTGTGGAGTGATCTTTCTCGAAATGAATTAAGTAAGGGCGCTATGTTCAGATTCTGAACCAAAGCACTAGTTGAGGTCTGAAAGCCTTATGAGCAGAAGTAATAAATACCTCGGGGAAGAAGCGGGGTAGAGGAATTGGTCAACTCATCAGGCTCATGACCTGAAGATTACAGGTTCGAATCCTGTCCCCGCATAAAGAACAAACAAACAATAGAAAAAACAAAAAATTTGATTTGAAGAGTCAAAGTCAAATAAATGATCATTTCGAGGAACGCCTTGTCTGAAGCATTTCCTAGATTGAAAGGCTGGACTGGCTCTTAGATTTGCTTTTTGGATTACATGGAGTTGTTTGTTCCGGTCCGTACTCTTATGTTTATACGTTGGCAGTTTCAAAAGATGCTCAAGCTAAACTCAGATGGTAGTGCTACTTCGTCTGGGCTGGGGGCTGGTGGTGGTATTCTAAGGGATTGTTATGGTGGTCTTATTTTCGCTTATCATGGATACTTTGGTAAGGCAACTAGCTTGCATGCAGAAGCAAAGGCGTTATTACTCGGTTTGAAATTATGTTCAAGATGTGGCATTTCATCCGTTCAGGATATGTGACTCTAAGGTTTTGGTAGAGATGTTGAATGGGGTGAATAGAGTTCCTTGGTCTACTATATTTAAGAAAATTGAAAGATATCGTGACTACTTTTGATCATTGTTACAGAGAGTCCAATCATGTAGCGGATGCTTTAGCTACTTTAGGGCAGCAAGAGAGGAGTTTTTTCCATAAGCTTTCTGCACTGCCGTCGGGGTTACGAAGTCTGATCTCCATGGATTCAGTAAATCTGCCTAGCATACGTGTTAGGAGGCGCGTAGCGGGAAAGAATGAGTGATTGCCCTTAGGCACCTAGCAGCTCAGAAGTAGCGTTAGCTCGACATTAAGAGAGGAGAGTCTTTCAACAGAAACGATTGAATCAAGAAGACAATGCGCAAGATCTTTTTAGTGTTTTATAACAAAGTTGTCTTGAGAAGACTTGCTTGGCATCGGTATGGGCTACGACGAAGTTACGTCATTACATGATAGCTTACCAGGTTATTATTATCTCTAGGCGTTTCAATATTTGTTTGAGAAAGCTGCTTTACCTTGTTAGAGGGTTTGAAACAAACAGCCAGATCAGGTTTATTCCTTCCAAGGACCCTTCTGTCCAATAATGAGTTTCCAGTACTTACTGCTTGCCGTATTGCCTAACGGCCTACTCTATTCCGCCTACAGACAAGTCCTATACTTAGCTTTCCTTCCTAAGCGGTTGAATGAATCCCGATAGAAAGCACTACTTGCATCTTTGTGAACTGGAACAGCTACCATAGGAGAGATGGTTTACTTTACGGAATTCAACTAGTGAAGGTTCCCGAGGTCAGCTTTGGGTTATCGATCGCAGTGGTCAAGCGCACAAGCAGAAAGAGATGACTAATCCCCGCGAGTTACTAAGGTGAATGGGCGGAACAGCCAACGGGGTACGAACAGTAGTCATTTTGGCAACGGGAGCAAATCTTTCTTCATAATCGATGCCATACTCCTCGAGGAACGCCTTGAGCAAGCAGACGAGCTTTATACCTATCTAGACTACCATCGGATTTCAGCTTGATTGAGTATACCCATTTGCTACCAATAATGAAACCACTCTTTTTAGTGCTAGATTCCGCCAGAGTTCGCACGACTATTCCATGTTTCTTTGCCGGAGACCAGTAACAAGATATAGAGAAGACAACTAGTGACAATTACAAGTGCTCTTGGCCGTACCAACTATTATTATTATATTCCTTTTCTTGTGTCTGACCAGAAGTCTTTCAGTAGAACTTGGAGGAACCCCTCTTATTTGACTCCAACCGTCGATGGTAATTCTTCTTTCCGGGCAAGCAATCGAACTCAATCAAGTATCGGAAACCACACTCGCCACAGCACCTGGTTATGGAATAGAGCTCTGGAGTTGGCTTGAAACGAGACTATTTCAAAGATCCTTGTTTCGGATGATGAATAGTCCGAGGAACGCCTGCCCTTCCCCTCACGGAGCGGTAACAGAACTACTGGGAAGATCAAAGAAGATTTCCCATAACGCGTTGACAGCAGACTAAGACGCGCCTAGATTGGAGAAGTAAGTAGGCCAATGCCATGGGTGGAAAACTATCGCCTCACACCCTAGGAATTTGGTACGAATCGAGAAAGAATTCTCTCCCGGAAGGCTATGAAATAGAATAATGAGCACTCGTCTTTTTTCATTCTTTCCGGGTTTTCGGCTAAGACGGCCGCTGTAGGGAACTGATGTACCATAGCTTCGTTATACTTTCTTCAACCCTATGAGAAGCATCTAGATATGTACTTTCCCTGTGATCACTCAATCGTCCAAGTGCTGAGGGGTTCCTCCAGCTTCGCTGAAGAAGCTAGGTTCCTCCAGCTTCGCTGAAGAAGCTAGGTTCCTCCAGCTTCGCTGAAGAAGCTAGGTTCCTCCAGCTTCGCTGAAGAAGCTAGGTTCCTCCAGCTTCGCTGAAGAAGCTAGGTTCCTCCAGCTTCGCTGAAGAAGCTAGGTTCCTCCAGCTTCGCTGAAGAAGCTAGGTTCCTCCAGCTTCGCTGAAGAAGCTAGGTTCCTCCAGCTTCGCTGAAGAAGCTAGGTTCCTCCAAAGAAAAAGGTCCAAGCCCATTCTGATGGGACCACCCTACCTAATTCATTATCTCTTTTCCTGGTTCACTAAAAGCCGAGAATGAAAGAAGAAATAGGGCTTTGCCCGCTCTATTCTATTCCGAAAGAGGGGATTCGTGCAATGCCCAAGGTTGTCACTTCGTACCTTGAATCTTTGCTTAGTTAGCTTATCTTATTAGAAGAGGGAAACCTCTGAATTAGCACCGTATTGCTGCCTTGGCCGAAGCAACTAACCAATTAGGAACTCTTTGACCCATACGGAATCAACAACGAGAACCAGTTTCTTTCTTTCATTTGCTCGCTACGCTTCGCCCTCTGTTTTATCCCATAAAGCAGTATTATCATGAGGACGGGACTGCTTCCTCGTGTGTGTACTGCTTGAGAATCCCCTGCTTGGATCTTTGAAGGACGGCTTTCCTAAGCTTGATGAATGCGCCGAAATTTCTTTTTTGCGGCGAGCTTCATTCCTTTAGGAGCGGAAATGCCGACATCTACTATTCCATCAAAGAGCCTACTCGGAGGAACCCCTTCTAGTTCATCTGCATCAGCTAATATCGAATCTCAAGTTTTGCCCCGCCTGTTGCGGGCTATCATTCGTATCTTAAGGCAGTTCACAGTTACTTGCATCAACAGGAAAGTCATCAGTCCCTTATTCTTGAACAACCTATGATGATTCATTTCCTCTTAGATTACCCCTCTTTTTGTCCAAAATGCCATTCCCTTTAATCTTAATAAATTGGCTGATTCAATAGCATTGGGCTAACTCGGGAAAGCTTTAGTAAAGCAGTACTAATCCCCGGAGATTCCTTCCAAGGAAATGGGAATGGGAATGGGTATAATGGCACTGGCTATTTATGGATTGGTGCACTCACCCCCTTTCTTTATTGACTATTGGGATATTGATGCGGAGAACCCTATCGCCGGCCGGCCGATCTTCGTCTCCTCCTTTTGTCCAATGATTCCTTCTAACAGGGCATTCGTGAAAACAAGCCACCCTTATTTCCCAAGCGATTCTCTTCTGTCTGTGGTCTTCTTCTACTTCATCTAGTTCATGTGCAGCCTACTCGTGAGCAAGCCCTGCTAACAGCTCTTTTGTACGATTCTATTCCTATTTCCAGGGACATAACTCGATCCGGGAATCTCAATGGGCTTCGCTCCTGTAGATTAGGCAGTCGGGTCAATTTTTGTTCAAAAAGAGAAAAGAGCCTTTACGCCGACAGAGGATTCTATAACCGCGGATAAGGCGAAACCACTAGCATTCGATGCATCAATGAATGTGCTTGCGCCCTCTTTTATGCTCGATGCCTATTCTGTTCCTTCTGTGGCATTTGTCACCTATTCTGATTCCCTTGCAGAAGCCCATTACATTCTTCCGTCTTTCTTCTCGTAAAAATGCAGGGGGAATAGACTGAAATAAGCAGCATGAAAATGCTCCTAATCTACTTCTACGAATCTACTTACACCTAAGGCAGAATAGACTGAGACCTAAGGCGGACTCCCCTGTAAACCTTTGACCGGCTGTCTAAGCTATCTATTTCCATTTCATTTTCCCCTTTTGAATGAAAGTCAATTTCCGCCCTAAAGTGGCATTAGAATTGATACACATTCCAAAACCCCCGTATTTTTTGTTGTTAAGACTTCCCGTTGACAACAAAAAAAAGACTTCCTGCCTGTGCTAATCCGCATTTCTTTCAAGCTTTAGGAGATATTTATAATGGAACAAGCCTGAGTTCGGTTCTGGTGCTCAATCTAGTAATAGTACGGGCAGGGCAGGTAAAGGCCAATTAAGAAATACTTTGTAGGGGACGGAAGGTAGAAAACTGAACTTCCGGAGCTAGGGATTGCTCTTTCCAGTCTCCGCTAGCGCTTCGCGGAAAGGCAGACAAGGACAAGGGAGACAAGGGAAAGAAGGATGGCTTCGAAAACAGATATAGAATCGATCTATATCTATATATTACGCTATTACTTGGCTTGGCCGAGAATCCTTGTTTTCTAGTCAGGCATCACTACAGCGCAGGAAGTGGTCGGGCTATCTCACTGAGGCTAGAATAGATTAGAGCACGGTCCTCAACACGCATCTAAGGCCACGCTCTAAGCCCATTTTCCCGCTTGTAATAGGTCTGGGTAGGCCCGTAATGAGCTATAAGGCTACAAGTGCAGCTTCCGGGCGCGTTTCCTAGAGAGAAAATCTTTGTTGTTAGTACCGGGAAGATGTCGCTAGAAAGATCCGTCGGTCTTTACTAGTTCCTGCTTCTTGCTTCCTGTGTCGAAGGTGTAGCTGGCATACTGGAGTCAATATCTTTGTAATTATCCGGAATAAGGGAAGAAGTGTACTAGATGTATTCGTTGTGTCTGGATCTAGTTGTTAAGATCCTTCTTGTAACCGGTGCAGCTTGTAGCTCACGAGGAAAGCTTACGAGTGAGCGGGCTAGCAGTGCTTCCCGTTTGTATAGAATATCTCTCTCTTTCGTTCGAGTTATTCTTACTTGTTTTTTTCGGATAGGAAGTACTCGGTATGATAGGCAGGAAGGTGTGCGAAGCGGTATTGCTGTTAATGGATGTGCTTGACTTGTAGGAAGCGAAGAAAGACCTCTGAGCTACCGAGCTTCCCTCTCCTTTTAGTCGAGTAAGAAATCCCTCTCCGAGTAATAAATACCTCTCCTTACAGTCGCGTTATTGCTTCCCTCTGCGTGTGTTGCTAAAGGTATGGGAGCGGAGGAACCTAGCTTCTTCAGCGAAGCTGGAGGAACCCCTTGAACAAACAAAAAAAGGGTAATTAGTTCTGTTTTAACAGACTCTTGTTCCATAGCTGCTCCCTATCTCGCTAAGCTACCTAACAAACAGTCTCGCTCTATCTCGCTAACTTACTGACGACCTACCTAACTTCCCTCTCTCAATAACTCCCTCGTCTAGGGCATCCGCGCCTGAGAATGCTGTAAGCTCCCTCTCCTCTCTAGACAAGTGCTTGAGTCATGACTTCGCCCTCTCCTTTTCAGTCGAGTTGCTAAAGCACCTCTCGCCAAGACGTCTTTTCCAGTGTCGATCATCTTGCTTTCCCGAATTCGTTAGATTGCCGCCAGTTCCAGGATTGGGAGAACATAGGATTGGTAGTTGGGCTCTGCTCGCTTGGTTGGTCATTCCCTTCTGTCTTGGTTGATGGATAGGTGAGCGCATGCGGTTACTTCCGAACGAACCGGTCGATGGCAAGCTTTAGCTTAGCTGGCTAGCGGAACAGAAGATGGGTTAATGGGCTCTTAAGGCTTGGGATTTGATCCACTCGATAGGAAACGATCCTCAAAGAAGACACCTCTCCCGCTTCTGTGACTCAGCTTCATCGTACAAGGGACTTTTAGCTCATCATTCCACTTCGACTGGTAGGGGTTTTCTATTAGTGCACTTCGGTGGGAATAAGTCTTCCTCTTTTCTTTCGGAAGGAGAAAAAGATGCTTCATTTGGTTCCCTCGGATCGGTAAATCCGAATTCGTGACCCAAACTCTATCTAGTTTAGTTACATCAAAGGCGGCTGCCGAATAAAAGGGGAAACTTTGCCTGCCAGATTGCCTTCGGTAACCCTAACCCAGTTATCAAAAGAAGGCGCCAGTTCGGCTTTCAAGAGAGGGGAGCGAGCTACACATAGTGAAGCGAGTATTCGATGAACACGAAGGCTTTGATGAAAGGAAGATTTACATTTAAAGTAGGTAAAGTAGGGCGCTTAGGCTGGCTGAAAACAGATAAAGGAGACATGTGCTTGGACGAGTTCCTCCGAGGAACGCCTTAGCGGGGTCTACTTTCTTTTGTTGACGCAGATTGGGCAGGTTGTCCTGACACTCGGCGCTCTACCTCTGGCTATGCTATTTTTCTTGGTCCCAATCTGATTTCATGGCGCGCCAAGAAAGAACCTACAGTCTCTCGTTCTAGTGCTGAGTCTGAATACCGCTCGCTTGCCTTTGCTGTTGCTGAGTCTCACTGGATTACTCAGCTACTTCGCGAGCTTTGTCTCTTTCTTCCTCACCCTGTTCAGATCTATTGTGATAACATCAGAAAACTTATATGACTGCCAATCCTGTTCATCATGCTCGCTCGAAACATATTGAAATTGACTACCATTTTGTACGGGAAAAGGTTGTCAAAGGTGACATTATTGTGCAATATATTCCCACATCCGAGCAACTTGCTGATATCTTCACGAAGGGCCTCCCCTCTGCCCAATTTCACTACCTTCGCTCCAATCTTCGCATCCTTCCACCTTGCTCCGATTGAGGGGGAGTCTTAGTGTATCTAGGTTATACTGTTAATTGTGTCGTATGTATTAGCCCAAGGGCTTAATTGTAATTTGACTTGAAGAGATCATCTATATAAATAGACATCTGATGCCCTAATTAGGGCTAAGCACTGAAATTTGTCCTAAACCAATTTCAGAAACATTTTGTTATGGTGGGGAGTGAAAACACCAATGCAGCAGAGAACGACCGTATGAATCGGAATCTACTTATATTAAGACAGACGACCGAGAAAGAAAAGAAAGGCTCCACGTTCTCCAAGTGCTTAATCTTAGCGTGCTAGCCGCTGCTTCATTTCGTTTTCGTATAGTGAGAACGCTTTCTCTTTCTTAGCGCTCCGCCCCCCTTGTATAGTAAGGGGAACTCTGGTTGCGCGGCTTTCTCTTATAGGGGTCTATTTTCTCTGACTTGACTCAGCTTGACCTACTTGACTCAGCGGTTAGAGTATCGCTTTCATACGGCGAGAGTCATTGGTTCAAATCCAATAGTAGGTAAAACCGGCCGAAACCCCTGCTTTTTCCAGCATGACAGCAAGCACGGACTGGCAGCAAGGATGAAACTGAATGACCAAAGCATCGGTTGCTTCCACTTGTGGCCTTCTTCGACCGCCTTGACACCTTACTTAATATCAAGGCAGCCCACATACATGAAGAGAAGAATTGGGTTTAGCGGTAATGGCATAAGCCAAAGCTAGATCACCGGAGTTTAGGCAAATGGGTACGAGAGAAAAAGGTTTTGAAATGCATCTTCCGAAACCAGATAATCAACCGAAGGAGATTCCCCTGCAAAAAGGAGATGGCTCTAGTTTCATACTAATCTTCGATCTTCGAGATTCCCCCACGGAGCGGTAAGGCATCCCAAGGAGCGAAGCGGCTCAAAGGATTGGCAATGAAGCTCAGTCTGGTCTGAGGGGATGGGCTAGGCTACTCTCCCCATACATAGGAAGAGGGGGAAGTCAAGTACCTAGATCCAAGATCACGATATCCGCTTTGGTGGTAATATCCGGCATAAAAGAAAGCACCAAAGCAAACAAAGTGGATTCTTTGTTGAGTCAACTGGCAACTGGGATTGCAGCGGATCTAGTGGTTCTCCTATTCTATGGTCTTGCTGCTGAGAGAGAGTAAGAATAGAAAGCAGAAGCTCGCCCGCGGGCGGGATGATTCTTCTAAGA
>CM058239.1:13919910-13947499 GCA_030180135.1 Orychophragmus violaceus | reverse complement strand
AGTCTCTTAATTCGATCTTATTATTTGATTATTAAGCCCGCTTTTGCGTTGCCGAACTCTTCTTGTATTTGCCATCAGGTGAAGGAAGGAGGAACCCCTTTGCCATAGACCAATTACCTGAGATTGGCTAGCATGAGGCGTTCCTCGGAGGTTAACCCTAGTTGATTCTGCACTCCCTAAAGAGAACAATCCATTCCTTTAGCATAGCTAACGAATAAGGAAAACTGAACTACGGCGCTCACCGAATGTATCACTCATCCCGCTCCTAAGGTAAGGAGTCCTCTGTGTGTTATAATCTTTATTGGAATTCATTGATAGTTACTTTGCCAGGTTCTAGGGGGGGCTACTCTTCTTTTTTTTATCGATCGAGCCGCTCTCCCTCATTCCACTCGTCCAGCCCTCTTCACGAACTTGTACAATCGATGCCACAAAAATAGCCAACTCTATTATCAAAGAAATAAGGAAACGGGCGACGATTTGGCACCAGATATCCGGAGGTGTGGAAAGAGCAGCTGTGAGAAGCGGAAAAACCATCAAAAAACGACGATTGTTCGTGAAGGTTTCCAAAGAAAGACCCCTTGGTTCTGGCAAACGGATCACAATTACAGGTACCTGGGAGCATACCGATGGAATGAACGAAATACGAACAGTTAACATAATATGGTCATAGATCTTAGGTTGTAACTTGATCATGAGCGAATTTGTTGATGTTGCACCCACGAAGTATGGAAAGTGCCAAACATTGGGAACGACCCGGGGAGGAGTTAGGAACAGGAACAAGAAGAAGCGAGAACCACTTAAATGGAGGAATCGATTGTATTTCGTCCTTTGTTCTCCATAGCAACTGGGGATCAAAAAGCACCAAATTTGATAACTTATTAAAGGAAAGACGAAATAAGAGCATGCTATTGAAGACGTTGCAACAAATGTCGAAAAGGCCTCCGTTAATTGTGTACAAACAAAATACGAGTCAAAAGGCAGGGTAAGAAAGGGTGACGCTAATGGAGATATTAACTCTTCCGGGAACCAGTAACACGTAAACCATGTCAAACCAAGACCGATCAATATCCGAACGGAACGGATTCGAACTTCTCCTAGAATCGTTTCCGATGCGAAATGAAATTCATAGGATATATATAAGTAATTCAAAGCTAAAAGTGAAGGATTTTATAGGGGTTCATGTACCCATGTTCCTATACGTATATCGGCTAATGGTATGCAATTTCCTATTTGATAATTTATCTCAAGTATTTCGTATCTATAAGCAGGGGGCGTGGCCAAGAAGCCTACACTCCAGCGGACTGCCCCGTTCTTCACACAGTGAATAAGGGCTTAGGATGGTCATTCTGGGCGGATTGCAAGAAGGAGCTGGTCGAAGGTTTGGACCAATCGCAATTCATCACCATTTTGCCTGCTTCTAATTGATGACTGGCTATTATATAAGTGTTGACCTAAGCCCCTGTGCAGGGGCTCGGCTCCCGAACCGTACGTGAGCTGCCTCGTACGGCTCTTCCTAAGAACTTGAAGCCCCCTCTCCAGGAATCAAACTTTTTTAAAAAGCCTTCGCCCTCCTATTCAACGGGGCTATTAGAGAAGCAGCTTCGTTTCTTGACTTCTTTGCTCAGTCAAGCTTCCTTGTTCCTTAGTGTAGTCTCGGTCCATAGTTTAAGACTCCGTTCCTTATAGTATAGTCTATATCCACAGCTGACGGTGACTCCGTACCGACGCCTTTCCCTTTGTAGACGGCTAAGTGACTTCGTCACTTTAACGTACTTTTTTTTCTTACTCTATCATAGGCCTTCGTCGGGCTGGCTTTCATCCCCAAGCCTATAGGCGAAGGCTTGGTTTCGATATCGCTCATGACTTGTTATAGAGTCCGTGTAGTGGTCGGCCTTCCCATCAGAAATGGGAAATGATAGAGTGGTCGGCCTTTTGCTTGCCTCCTTCCAGCTCAGAATGCCTAATGCCTATTATAAGTTCTAGAAGCTAACCGCCAGAAGCTCACCCTTCGGGTCTCGCTTCCAGCGCAGGAGGCCAAGCATTCTGCCAGACGTCCCGCCTTGGGAGCCCCGTTCGCCTTTGTTCAGTAGATCTTCAAAAAAAAGAAAGATTTCAATGCAACCTTAACTACAACTACATTACGCAAGCTCCACCAATACCTACCTATCGAGTCAAAAAAAGTACCAGTGACGGTGACTTTCTAGGTTTATGGATTCAGTCAGCGAAAGTCCTCAATATCAACAAGATGTCGTGACTGGTGTAGCTAAGTTTCAAAAGGTGAACAGCGCCCTTTATAGTCGTAAAATGCTTCTCTGAAAAGTAAGGAAGGAGGCAAGCAAATGAAGGGAGGCATTACGGGCCGACTACAAGAAGGAAAGCTTCGTAGACTCGACAAACCGCTTCTATAATGCCGACTACTAAGTAAAGACTTGGCCCTTCCCTTATTAAATAAAGTCAAGGAGCGAAGCCTGCTTGACCAACGGGAGAAGCCAACTCCGTTCCTCCAGCTTCGTTGAAGAAGCTAGGTTCCTCCGAAGCGAAGCTTAGCGAGCTGGCCGATCACTACATAAGCCGCTGGCAGAGAAAGCTCGAGGAGAAATATTCATTCGTTGCTAAGCCAAGGTCCCAGGTCTCCGAGTCAGCCCGCGCTTTTTCGAAGAATCCTGCACCCATGGGCATACGGCCTGGCAGGCCTTCCCTTTCCGCCGGAGCTTCATGGGTGTTGCCCCGTTCCCCAATCAGATATGATATTTGGATGTGAGCTATACTCCGCGAGGAGCCAAACGGGCGTATGGCCTTGCCATTGGACCTCTCTTCCCGTGTGACTAGAAATGTTCAGTGACAACCTCTCAATTGTCATTGCCTGGCCTCTCTTGCTACCGCGGTAGCACCTAGTGTGGTCAGCACCAATCGTGTTCGGGCAACGAAGCTTACACTCATTCACATTGGTTCATCCTGCTATGCCCCGGGCCTTTTGCTCTCCGTAAAAAAAGGTGGCCGGCCTTTCATCAAAGCCCAGGAATCCGCTGGACATCTCAGCGGCGGGATTTGATACCCGCATCTGATCGAAGTTTCATTTTATTAGTGCCCCCAGATAAAGGAGAGCTCTTTCTAGGTGGGTCGCTTCGCGCAAGACATTGCTTAGGACCAACGGGTCACACGACAGGTGCACGATCGACTTTGCACGCTCCATCCTTCGCCCTCAAACCCCGGAGAGCTTTGAGTTGCTTCGCCCTTTCGCCTATCGGCTTGGCAGGCAAGCTACCTTGATCCGTCTTCGGCTTCGATTTGTTATGCCCAGCAGCTCCAACAAGCCCTAAAGTATCTTGCCGCCTAAAACTCTGCCAAGAAAGCCCTGCTTTACCTTTGATCCTATGTGCCCAGAGAATGCTATGCGTTCTCCACTTTCGGACCTCGCAAAGAGAGAACGTGCTTTTTCCTCTCACTTTCTGTCTCATTCGCGGAGCGAAGAAAGCGGTAGGAACCCCAGCTACCGCTATCCTTGGGAAACCAAAAGAGCTAGCGAAGGCAAGGGATGCAGTCTCTCTCTTGGCCTTTGGAGAGGAGAAGGCAGAGAAGAAGACGTCCTTCACTAAAGTTTTTGTGCTTCCTGCGCCCTTACTAGCAAAGGCGCTCTTATACGAAGACAAAGGAGGCATTCCGGTAGGAAGGCCGACCACTACATAAGCGGCCATCAGTCCAGGAGAGAAGCAAGCTACCTTTCTTTGATCCACCTTCCCGGGCAGGAAAGAGAACGAAAAGAGGCCGCTGATGGTGTTCGTGGTAGGTTCGAGGATCTTGCGCGGCGGAGCTAACTCCTCGATCGTGTTCATTTTGTTCTGGCAGCCCCCCTTGATCCATCGTACTGGAGCGATCTGAGAAGAACGATTAGGGTCATATTCTATACTCTCTACAATGCCCATAGAGGAAGTGCTTCGTTTCAGATCAATTCTTCGCAGCAATCGCTTCGAGCCACCCCCTCGGTGAAAAACCGTAATACGCCCTGAGGAATTCCTACCAGCAGACTTTCCTGTACTCAAAGTGAATTGTCTAAGTGCTCTTGCTCTCCCTGGTCTCATTGTCTATCTCGTAATCATTTGATTCCGTCTGACTCCTCCTACTCCTCCTTCTCCTCTTTCATCGTCGTTAGTCCTTTTGACATAAGATTCTCGGCCACCTCTGGTCCGGGTGCTCAACTTGACTTTTAGTAGATCGTGACTATGATTTTAGATCGCTGAGTTATTTAAGCAATTCTTTCTATATTCTATATATTATTATTTATATTATTTTTGAGTCTTTCTTTTGATAAAAATGGATTCCGAACAGAAGAAGACAAGACTTCTTCCTGTATTAGTAGTGAAGGAAGAATTAGTGGTTGGTTTGATTGTTGACCAATGAAAAGCATGGGAGAAAGAAAGATGCATTTTCGAAACTCAAAAGTAAGGGACCCTTGTTTACAAAGCTGTCACTCCAAGAACTCGAAGTCAAGCATCTTCGGGAATATCCAGATTAGTCTTCTTTTCTTCTTCCTCTTGACCCTTCATTGATTGATCTCGTTCCCACTGAAACCCCCTACTTCAAGGGGAATCGAAGAAGTGAAAGAGATAGTGAAACTGGGGCAAGAAGAACTTAAGGCTCAAAAGATTCAATTCTTGCTGCTGGTAACCGGTCTGCCGGTCGATAAGCAGCAGCTACAGGACGAGAGCTAAGCTAGCCAGCCGCCAACCAAGCAAATGCGCAGATCCTTCTCCTTCCACTTGTGGCCTTCTTCGACCCGATCTCTGGTACAGTACTGTGAAGTCCGAAAAGGAGCATTACTTCGAACCAACAAGCATTGGCTTGCAGTGATTACAGAAGGTAAGATCTATTATCCACCAATAGCTTCGCTAGTTCTCATAGGGGCCTTACTCCTTCGACTAACTCAACTAAATCAACGGAAAAATGTATTGCGGAAAAGACTCAACTAGTGTCATAGAACGACTAAGACTATGATGCTCGTGCACAATCAATAAAGGAAAGGGGAGAAGTACTTAATGCACTGTAAGTAGACTAAGGAGTCACGCTAGGGCCCCAGACTCCAATGGGTCCCTTCGCTCCACTATGACAGCTAAACCAAGTCAAAATCTTCATCTCTCTGAAAGCCACTAAACGGGTTCTACACCTAAATAGGTTAAGGTAGGGTATTTTTTAGAAAAAGCTACCTTAGCACAAGCGCTAAGCGATAATAATACCTTTCTGAACTTGACGTGAATCTTATGCCAGTCATCAAATTTCCAGATGGTGGTGCCCGAGTGTCAATATTTTTGCAGTCCATAGGGAATGCATTTCGAAAGCATCTTTTCGGCGATAAAGGAGCTAATCTTTTAGGTGAGAAAGCTACAGAACAAGTCCTCAAACGAAGTGAGGGGAAGCAAGTGAAGAGAGCGGAGCGGGTGAAGAGCACTTTCTGCACTTTTGAACTTAAAGAAGCCAGCGCTTCTCTTGATTAGTGAAATGATAAGGGCACTAGCACGAGATCACTGAAACCTCGATTTCTACTACGGATATTAATCCTATCCTACCCGTCTCATAAGGGCTACGACCAGAATCGAAGTAAGAAAGAGAGGAAGAAATGGATATACATAGTCTATATCTTATTTTTCCCTAATCTTATTAGCCCAGCAAGGAAAGATATGGCAAAGAACAAGATAACAGTAAAGCCACTTATCTCTTTCATGAGCAAGGGCAGTTGGCGGGGAAGCAAGAAGAAATCCAAGTGGCCAGCTGAAGTGGAATTGGATTATTAGATCCGGCTTATTGTTATTTCGAGCAATGTCTAAGGCAACTCTCCAATCGTGGGAAGACGCTGCAGTTCACCGAGAATGACGAGAGACCTACTCTCTCCCATCCCAGGAATCATTCAATAGAGAGAAGAAGGAGAACCGAAGATATCAAGCTTGGCTGCGCTGCCCATCGCATCGGACTCCCAACGGCTAAGAGCGGGAACCATGATTAGCTTAATGCCTTTCGGCTATAGGACATTAGACTTCTACCGGCTACCGGGAAAAAGATTAGACTAGATCAAAGGACTAGATCGATCAGCAGCCGTAGCTGCAGTAGAAAAAGCAGTAGTTGGAGTTGGTACTTCAACCGGTTCTTTTACAGTCCCACCTTCATAAGGAAGAACTGCCCTGAAGGGTAAGGCAGGTCAAAAGAGTGGGCATCTTTCCTACCTATGGCTAACTCAAAAAAATCTGAGAGGGGAGGTTGCTCTGCTCTGGATGCACCGGTCAGAACGGGGAAAGCTGCTCTTAGAGCTATCTCTTTCCGATCTAGGCAGATGGTTGAATCTACTGCGAGTAGCACTAGGCCTAGAGCGGAATATTAGGTAGTACGAGTTGCTATATTTTTCCATCCCCCTTCGGGAAGAAACTCTCTTTGACTTTTGAGAAGATAGACCCAAGTAGCCCTTGAATGATCATCCACTATGGTTCAAAAATATCGAAAACCTTCTGTTCTGTGGTTTCAACTGAAAAAGGGCCCCAAATGTCAATGTGAATCAGATCAAAAGGTTCATCACAAATGTTATTATGAGATTGAAAAGGTAAGTGTTTTTGTTTAGCCAAAGGACAGATTTTACAAATGGTCTGATTGACCTTTTTATTCTTATGAGTAGGGAGTCAATATGAAAGGATAGCAGTTTGTGAGAGGAATGCAATAACTCGACTGTAAGGTCCACCAGGTCCGTAGGAGAGTCAGTCTTTCTCTAAGCAAGCTGTTTTCTGGCCTATACGGAAAGAGTTTTCAAGGAGGAACCCAGCTTATCCCCTCTCAGCGGAGAAGGAGGAACCCAGCTTCTCTTCTCTCAGAGGAGGAACCCCTTTTAGTCGAGTAATTGGAGTTCCTCGGCAAGTGTTGTGATTCCCTTCAAGTGTAGTGAGCGTGAGGACCCCTTAGTAGCCCAAGCGCAAGCGCGGCTGGGGTCCGTAGTGAGCGGCTGTCTGCGGTTGCAGCTCTGTTGCTCAGCTGTCATTATTGAATATATCTCCTGTCGTCCGATCTATTCTTTACTTGTGAATCCCTTCCCCTCATCAACTAATTAATGAGAGCCTCCCCTCCCCTTACAGGCTTGCTTTCACTTCCCTTTCCGTAGTAGTATGACTCTTCTGTCCGGGTCTTTCAGATCATAAACGTGAAGAACAGCTTTCGAATTGATTCATCTCGGCCTGTCCGAAGGAGGCGTTGGGAGAACTATCAATGGATTGGTTGCTGCTGGAAGTCGATAGGGAGGAAATGTAGGACGAAGACTTCATCAAGCAGTCCCGTGGAGCACCTCATTGCTTCTCCTTTACTTTACCTTTAGTGCTTTCAAGGGCGCAGGGAGACAATTCCACAGCTGCGGGACAAGGGTCAACGTAGATAACATTAGGCTAAGCGCAGCCATCAGAAAGCAGCAGGGCCAGTGTTCCGTTAGCTGGGCTTGGTCATTCGCTTGGATGGTAAGAGGGATAGCTACCGTAGCTCGGAGGTCTTTACTCGCTACCTACATACATGGTAACCGCAGCAAAGGAACTATACGGACAACCGCTGAACCCTTCATGATACCTATCTCGGACAGAGGATAAGAAGATAGATATTCTATACCGCAGCTACAAGGGTAACGTAACCTTAGCCCGTTCACTCGGCCAAGCAGGCACGGCTTACGCCTACACCAACCTCCTTGGCCTACGATCACTACAAGGGAATGAGAACAAAAGGAGTAAGAAGAAACTGGCTAAGATTCAATTGACCTATATAGCAACCAGTTCAACTAAAGGGGCGTAGCGGGCTTAAGGCTGCTAGGGACTCTGGGGCGAGAAGAAGCTTTTCCCGCATTCCTGTTGATGCAGAGATCAGACGAGAAGGCCCATCTCTTTACTAGAATCCGATGTGATAGAAGGAGCAGTTCTAGCTTAAGCCTAAGGCCTAAGTTGATCCTTACTTAATAGAATAGCCATAGAGCTCATCCCCGGTGAAATAGTTGATGATTTCTTGATGGTTGACTGCTATATCTTAATTAGAGAATCCGACTGGGAACGAATACTTTGAGCTCTTCTTCATGGAATTTTTCCAGCTCTCAAGGAAGATTGGATGTAATATTACACAATCTCCAATTTCTCTCTTTCTCGCAGTGAGTGAACTACTAGCAATTCTCAAAAGAACGACTAGGGGAATGATTAAATAATCAAATAGTCTTCTTCCTCTCCTTTCAGTCGAGTTCCGTTGGACCTCCTTGGAGAGAGTACAGCATATTCTCAGTGAAGGAAGAAAGAAGAGAAAGACTAGTAAAGGACTAGAAACAGAACAAAGGAGAGATCTAGCACTGTTATTCCAAGTTCCGGCACATCAGCAGATATACTCATTCATGACAGACAGGAAGCACCGCTCGGAATAGCAACAACGACTACCCGCCGCAGCTGGCACAGGAAAGCAACACAGAACAAAAAGGGGAAGCTCTCATTAATTAGTTGATGAGGAACGCAGTAACTCGACCCGTTGCTTCTCTGCTTCTTGTTGTTATGAGCTGCTACCGGGGTCAAATGTATCCCTTGGGTTCCTCTTCCCAGCATTAGTAGCTAAGTACGCCCGCCTGTAGCTGTCTGTCAAGTATCTATCTTTTCCGTCTGGGAATTGCTATGCATGATGTGTGCAGGTATGTGGCTTAGCAGTCTTCCTGCACACATCATCTTTGATGATTCCCCACTAAAAAAGTGGGCATTGAATCCGCCCGGACCGGGGGCTTTATCCGGGTGAAAACTCAGCACAACCTTCTCGATTTCATCCGTCGTGACCTGTAGAATTAATCCTAGCTACTGATCTTCAGTAAGGACTCTCTCAAACTGAAAATTGCTGTTCACATTGCAAGATCTGTCTCAAGATGTTTTGAAAATGAGAAACAGCAGAAGAAATAGTATACTTTATCGAGAAAAGGGAGGAGTATCTTCTTTCTCTGACGTAGACGGGCATTCCTATCGAGATTACTTCCTTCGGACCGGGAGGTCGAAGAATCTATATGCTACCTTACTTTCAGGATGGCTTTACGAAAGATTCCATCTAGCTGAAGTAGGACGAAGCGGTATGAGATAAGAGGTCTCAACGAGCCTTCAGCATCTGAAACGGGAGCTTTAACCTGCATATCATACGGGAGTCTTAGTGGAGAGCGTTCTCTGGTTCTCATCCCTAGTCAAATTTGAAGTGACGGAGGAACCCCTATTCGATAAAGAAGGGAACGGTGCAAATAAAGCTATTTCGAGTCCTCTATCAACAACCAACCAAACCACCCGCTTGTCGGGCTTAAAGCGGAACTGAGCTTCTCACTAACAAAATCAATCGTAAGCTTCATGTCCGAGACTCGGAAAGAGTGGCGTTAAAGAGGGCGTCAGAGCCTCTCGAAGTCTCCGATCTCACAGATGGTTAGGCTGCAATTCCTTCGCTTGTGAAGAAGCTTGGCTAGTTCTCCTTACTCGGACATTCTATTCATTCGACCACCGCCCCCTCCTTACGAATGGTTACGGGACTAGAGCGAGTCTCTTTTTATTTGCAAGAATAGGTCTGAGCCTGATGACATTCCTGCTTTCCTTGCCATGTCCAACTAAAGTGAAAGTGAATCAACTGCAAGGAGGAATCGACCTTTTTCTACTATTCATTTGCGCCGGAAGCAAAGACCTGTCTTCGTCGTACTGAACGAGAGTCAGAGCTTTCCTTCTTCTCGCACAAACATATCAGAATCCCAGCTAGAGATGAGCCGGCCACTACACTTTACCTTACCCTCCTTTCCTTTTCGGAATGGATTATCCCGTGGTGTTGCTATCTGATGCTTCAGAGGCAGAGTTAGCCGAGCGCTTGGAGGAATGTCCGGTTTGCTACTTTACTGTATTCTGTCCAAGTCACTGGTGTAGGAGGAGTCTCTTCTCTCTGGGAAAAGAAGGACCCGTAGGCCTTCTGCCAGAGTTGTCTAGACTCTTCTCTGGACTATTCCCTGAGACCCCGTTAACTCGAGTTGAAGAGTGAGATAGACGTCTAAGTGAGTAAAGAGCGGAATGATTGCCCATTTTCAGACTTTCTATGGACTCTGTTTTCGTCCGATAATCCAGCCAGTGCCAGTATCCCAACTTTGCAAACTTTGAAACTGTAAACTCAGAAATCAGCGAAGGCCCAAGGTTGTCACTTCTTGAATACATACCAGAGTGTGCTATAGGGAATCTTTGCTTGCAAACTTTCATGCTCTCCTCTCCTTCGAGACTTCTCCTCTCCTTTCGACTTCTCCTCTCCTGACATCGGTACCTCTCATTAACAATTTCATAAGAGAAGAAAGGTGAAGCCAGTTGAGAAACGAGGCCGATCCTCTCTATCAAGAAAGTTCAACTTTCGATTATCGTCTTATACTTAACACATGCTATATGGAATGTCTGACTTCAATCTTGTTCTTCCGAAAAAACCAGCAGACCAATGTGCTTTCCAATAGTGCTCTGCATAGTCGGAGTCGGATCGCCGGCAACTGTACTGGTTGTAGTAAGAAGGACGAGAGAGATTGAGAATGGCTTACCACAGAGCATGTGTAGTCAATCCGTAGAGGAAACGAGGTTAACGGGGGGGAGGCGTTTTCACGGGGAGGGAAAGTTTTTGTGCGGAAGCTAACGTAGTTATCCTGTAGATAGGGGCATCTAATGCTTCGTCCATTGACAACTCTTTCCGAAGCGGGACCCTGCTAGCAACACTATAGAGTGAACTCGGCGAGAGGGGTCCCTAACTCCAGGAGAAGAGTTGTCAATGGGCTTAGATTAGGAAAGTGTTGTCAATGGCTTAGATGAATCAAAGCATTAGCTTCCTCTTACCAAGCAAGATCATATAGGGAGGGAATACCCACTATCTATGGGCGTAGGCAATAAGTAGCTCCCTGTTTGTGTTCAGGTAAAGCCGACCCTGCTTCCTCTCCGTTCTCAAAGCAGCAATACACTCAAGCACTTTACTCGATTGAACAAGGAAATTGTATTAGGTGAAGAGGACTCAGATTCCGGAACAAGGAAACGGCTTATGTCTTCCCTATCTGCAGAAGCAGCAGGAATGGGGCTCTGACTCACCGAATACCTTCATCATCCACAAGCACCCAACTGAGGGAACTGTTCTTCAACATACGACAATCTTCCTTCCCAACAATCAAGCTAGTCCTTTCTTCCGTACTTTTGTTGCAAGATTCGATTGGCCGCTTCTCCTTACCCTCTCATATTCTGTGTTTCATATGCCTCTCTCCTCCGCTTTGCTTCCTTAGGGCCTCGCTGCTTTGAAGTGGAAGATGAATAGACCGAGGCTCCGGCTACTTTACCAGGACCAGGAGTCTCTGTTAACCTTGCAGACCTTTCCCACCTATAGTTCGTTGACTGAGGAACTTTCCTACCTATAGACTTCACAGCTACGACTTGCTTGCTGATACTGATGAGGAGCAAGAGGACCAATCCAAACCTATAGACTTCACTGCTACGGCTGCTTTAGCTCTACTATGGGTCGGGAGTCCTGCTGATCTGTCCTTCCTCGTCTTCTCCATGTCAAGACATACTGGACTTCTCAATCAGTAAGAGAGAAAGGGCTAACCACTAAGTAGGAGAATTGTTCGGGAGATCCCGCTGTCTCTGAACTTGCTTACCTAGTTGACAAAGGAGGGCAGTTGCTATTGCTAAACCAAAGGAGAACACTAAACTAAGCCTTACCACTAAGAGGAGCAGGTATAAGGGGGGAAGGCTAAGATAGCAGGGTTGAAGGATCTTTGAGTGTGCTCCATCGAGTTACCATTCCCAAGAAGCCAGCCAATGCAATGGATGGATAGCAGGGGCAGTATTCCGCTAACGTAGGAAAGGAAAGCGGGCATAGTAAGAAAGAAGCATAGCACGGAAGACAAGAGAGAATAGCACTATCGCCAAGGAAACATAGGACTGGGAGCCAAGAAAGCATAGCAGTATCGATTCATTGAGCAACCTTTCATCAATTCCATCGACCAAAGAATGCAAGCAAAAGTTCCTAGATTCATCGAGATATGGAGCAGCATCTAAGTTATCATACACCAACCGAGAGGTTTATGATTGAATCGGCATTCTTATCTTCCTTCAGCTGCTGCCATCAAAGCAGAGGAACTCCTAGACCAATAGACTGCAAGTGTGGGATAAAGATGAGAGTACCTAAGGGCTCCTCGGGTTTGCTAGAGATCTAATGCTTCCAAAGCAGGGAAAAGAATAACAGATAGAGGTTGAGGGTGAGGTAAGAACTACTCCTCGGTTCTGTTTGGATTAAAAAGGTAAACTCTCAGATTGAAGTGAAAACCTATAGCCAGTTCACCCGCTCCAGCATCTCCGACTTCAGAGTCTTCGTAGGCTGCATATTCTTGTTACTCCTGTCACTTTTGTTTTGATGCTTCAATCAGGACCTTTCAGCTCAAAGATGGGGAGTAGCTTTCCAGATCTAAATACGAAGAGAAGAGCTGCTATGCTTCATTAGTGGATATGGGCTGCTTGACTCCTTGGGCTTCTCTGTTCCTTTGCTTCACCGGAATCTCCTTCCTCAGATGACTATCAGGTACGATTCAGATTGGAGGTGGCTTGTAGCGTCCTGCTAGATTTACTCCTTAGTCCTACTTTCCATCCTACTTCTTTTCCTTGAGAAAGAGAAATCGGATAAGACCCAGCATGGCAAGGGCAAAGCGTCAACGTCTCTCGATCGAGTGACGAAGCCGAGTCTCGTGGAGTTGCAAATGCGGAAGTTACCGAACTCTTCTATTCGGCATATCATCTATGGAATTCCCATTCTACCCTAGAGAGCCCTGTTTGCGACCTGTATCGTATTGAGGGATAGGAGCCCCAACACCCTATGGCAAGCTACTAACTCGAGGCTTTTACTAGACCCCGTGCTCTCCATTACTAGCCGGTGAAGTATGGCTTTGACTCCGGCCCCTTCCCCTCTGTCGTACAGCGAATCTACCAGGCTCGATGCCAAAGACAAGCGATTCCCAGAAGGGTACGAGACTCAGAACTTTAGTCCTGGGGTTGTAACGGTATCGGAAGGGCCGCCGAGAAATCTATCGGTCTGGGCGGTAAACTCGTATGAGATCCGCTGCTTTAGTCTCTTCTCTTTTTCTACGGTAAAGAAGGAGTTGGTCGTCTGAAACTCGACTATCTGGGTATCCAACCATAGAGGATGTTCGAGTGTGCTCCTCAGGCTGATCTTTAGTTGAGTGGGTCCCATCTGCAGTACACCTATGGCTTTTCTGATGGTTGGATGCTAGCCATGGAGAAGTTTTTCTATCTAATGGGATCTAGATTGCAATGGGTTGAGCACACCAATCCTCTTATCTCTCGAAAGTTGTGGATCGTAGGAGTCTTGCCAACAAGGTCAGAAACTGAGTGTCAGATGATGTCTTCGCAACACAGCACAAATCTCCGTCGATACGTCTCCCGCAAGCAAAGAGACCTCTCTACTGGTCCACTAGGGCCATCGTACAACGTAGACCTGCCTTCGTCTAAACGTCGTCCAGGCAGAGCAGTTTGTTTGAGAATAAGAAGTTCAGCACACCCACCACCTCCATCGCCAACTCGCTCACTCCCTTGGGATATTGACCAAAAGCAGACGTATTCCCGCAACTTGCACAAAGCAAAAGAATAGAGGGGGCAAACCAGACAAGCCAGCCGATGATCCCACCGATCAGAGTACCCTTGGTTCTAGGAGTTCTCAGAGTAGTGGTTTACTGGATATGTATCTGGTAAAGCCTTTTTACCTCCATCCCAGGATTAGACGACAAGGTAAGCGATACGAAGAAAAAGAGATGTCTATCCAGAGAAGAGAAATCTAACGTTGATGAGGAACTAGCCGAAGAGTGGCCGTAAGGGGACCGATTAGAGTAGCCAGATAGGGCGACACCAGACTTTACCTTCGATGACATATATGAAGTCTTCTCCGTCCCTACCTGAGGAGACCTTATCGTAGTCTTGTCGTCTCTAAACCTTCTGTCTGTCACCACTTTGCTTTGTTTGGAACCCGACCCGGAGGAGTGTGCTAAAGAGGACAGGTCGAACTGCCCGAGCCCTAGCGAAGCGGAAAGCTTTTAAAGGTGTAAAAGCGGTATTACCACATGGAGCTGGAATGGTAGCTGAGTGACCGATCCTTTGCCTCGATAGCTCCTGCTCAGTCTAACGAGTAAGGCCTGGTTCTTGCTCTGCCCCTCCCATTCAACTAGTCCTTCGAATCCGCATCAACCAACGACTTATCTTATGGACCTTCCTTCCGACGCTGATGAATGCCACTTTTCTATTCTCTCTTTCGGGCCTTATGGAAGCGAGATAGTAATGGGCTAAGCTCGGATGCCTATCTCTCTATCCTACTCTCCATCGTTAACCTCAGCCGTCTTGGACCATTGAAGAAAGCGTAAGGTTTGGAGAGGTATGGTTCGATTACAATAGGAAGACTCCTTTACACGAGGAACATCTCTCGCCCATCTTCCAAGCGGTGCGAGAAAAACTGCCGAGCTTATCCGGTAAGATGGGAAGTAGGTTATGAACAAGTAACCCTCAATGAAAGTCGAAACCTCTAACCGGAAAAGCAAGCAGAAAAAGAAGCAGTGTGGGACGAACGAGATCTCTCTAGTGATTAGGTTAGGACAGGCAAGTAGCGAAGTAAGGGACGGAATCCCCGGCGAAAGGTAGCTGCTAATCCGTTAGTAGCAAAAGAAGGAAGACGCCCGGAGCATAAGGGTCCCTCCGCTAGACTAACCGGCACTGACTTCACTGAGTGAATCCTCTGATAAAATACACGGACGACGTTCCATACACAACACCCCCTTAGAGGCCTGCATGCGTCCCAATACCAATGGAGGCCATATCTCATTCTTTCCCTATATCTCATCCTTTCCTTAGTCAGGTTTCTCCGATCGATATACCGATTCAAGCCCGGCGAGTCTATTCTCGAGATCGATGAGCTGACTTTGATTTGTCCCATAGATAAGCAAAGCGGCGTGCTGGATTGAGTACAGGTGCTGATGAAGTCTTTCCATCGCGATATCTCGAAACGGAAGCCAAAGACTAAAGCCAAGAGACATATAGTTCAGCCAGTTCGGCTAGAGGTGCAGACTACTGCTTCCACTGCTTGGGCGGATAGGACTGCTTGTGACTGGGATGCAAGGCGGCTGTTTCATCTACCCTACGATTTCCCTCTGGATGCGGGATTTAGGCTTAATGAGTTGTCTGGCATAGCGACCAATCTTCTTTCACTTATCACTTAGCAGCAGCGCTTTCAATAAAGGGGGAAGCCGACAAAGGCAAGTTGCATGTGGCTCGTACGAGTGTTCGGGTAAGTCCGGCCGTCTGTCAACTGCTTGCTAAGTTCCGCCCTCCAATCGTATTTGCGGAAAGCGGGGACGAGAAGTCTGCTCCAAAGACTTCCATAGCATACCCGTCTGCCGCGTCTCATCTCTCATTGCTTTCCCTACTTATAGGTATTTCTGTCTGTAAGGGACGAGATCTCTCTCTCAGGGCTGCTTCACCCCATCAAATAAGGAGAAATCTCAGAGAGTAGCGGCTTCTTTGCCATTCGGATACTCGCACGTAGAAATCCTCGGGTATGGGCCGGGCTCATTCTAAGACTGAGGTTAACCGTCCTCCTGGCTACCAGCATACTATATTCTTTCTGAGGAACCTATCATTCATTGGAGAATGAAACGATACTTTAGAAACAGTACCGGGATAAACAGTACCCCCAAGGGAAGATTGCATTCATTTATTGGAGAGATGGATCAGTGTTCTCCTCTCGAGTTCTAGACTCTGCAACGGTCATCCGATCTTCTTTCGAGCATTCTATTGAAATATTCTATGAGAATGAAAGCAGCTCTCCGTACCGATATAGGACACGAGCTGACTACTTAAGGGCCGTCTTGCTCTTTGCTTCTAGGGTTTCCAATTTCTCTGTTTTGGACTGATAGCCAAGGCAGCAAGCAAAGTCGTCGTTCCCTCCCTTACCTCAAAACCCTTCTTTCTCTAAACACGTAGACTGAACACGTCCTTCTCCCGAGTACGAAATTGGCTAGCTAACACGTTAACACCCTCTCCCTTCTCAGCTTCTTCGAGATCAATGCCCTGCCGTTGATAGATAGAAGGAAACTGCATAGGCTGGTGATGAAAACTCTACAATCCATGGGCGTGAACCTGCAATCCATGAGCCATAACCGACTTCCCTTCCAGCCTATTACCAGACGCATCCAACAAGTAGTGAACTTGGTTTCTGCTTCTTCTTCCTACAACCTTCCAAAGTATGAAGTGTTCAGATCACCTTCTCTAACCGAGGTTACCCCTTGACCTTTCAGGAAACTTTCCTCTGCTAAAGCCAACTCTAGCCATTTCCTATGGGCAAACTTCTCTTTCCTGCTTCCTTAGTGGTGGAATTAATCAGGTCAGCCTGGCGATAGCGTCTCCAAAGCAGCTTTAACTCTCTTTTCAATCCCAGAATAATTGTCTTGAGAGATTTGATTGGTCCTTTAAGCTTCTTCAGTTTCTTGGAGGAACGGAGTTGGCTTCTCCCGTTGGTCAAGCAGGCTTCGCTCCTTGTGATTCATCTCGCGTCCTATGTACACACGTACTTGTCTCGTTTCGAGTGCTAGGACCAAAGAAATCCGAAGAATTCTACCAATAAGATCTTAACCAGCCATTGAGTAGTAGCTTTTGTTTATTCAACGGATCGACCAGAGAGGCCATTCTGCAACCTGAAAAGCCTTATTTGATTCTTTCTACCTATTCTATCTATGCGTGCGTCTCGATAATCTTTTAGAAGAGCTTCCATGCCCCATCTTAGGTCCCAATTCAACTGCACCCGCTATAGCATTTCAAATAAGTGGTTATTGAGTTCACGGAACACAAACAGAATCTTGAATTTCGTATAGAAAGAAAAGATTCACTTCTATTCTCGGAGCTGAGGTATATGAAGAATGGCTTTTTTTTTTTTTTGTCCCTTTCGTCTAGTGGTTCGGACATCGTCTTTTCATGTCGAAGACACGGGTTCGATTCCCGTAGGGGATATCTACTCATTCTCGGCCGCTTTCAGTTAGTGTTCATTGATCGGGTGGATCTATATGCTTCGGGGAGTGAGACGAGGTGTAGCGCAGTCTGGTCAGCGCATCTGTTTTGGGTACAGAGGGCCATAGGTTCGAATCCTGTCACCTTGATGTCTTTTTTTTCGCTATGCCGCTCCGCCCGCCACAGCATATATATAAAAAAGAGGGAAGAAAGAACAACCGTTTGACTTTGACACATGAGGTGGCGGGTTTGGCTAGGTAACATAATGGCAATGTATCGGACTGCAAATCCTGGAATGACGGTTCGACCCCGTCCTTGGCCTCTCCTTTCAGTCGAGTTACTAAAGTACCTCGGGGAGTGGCGAGCAGCACTCCACCTTAATGAATCAAATGGCATAAGGTTTCTTTGTTAGAAATCCACAGACAACATACTAGAACTTCCAATCCAATCAAAACCAAAGAAATGCAACATGAGAAAGAGCTTTTTACGTTACGCTTCATCAATAGAATGAACGAAGTAAGGGGTTCCTCCGCTTCGCCATGCAATCCCAGGAATCAGACTGGAAGCTACCAACTGATCCCACCATGCCTAGGAATTCCCATCGAACGGAGAGAGATAGATTCAACAGAGGGGTTCTTCCAGCTTCGCTGAAGAAGCTAGGTTCCTCCGCCCCATGGTTGATCGAAGGTCCTATGCCACTGAAACTCAAATCTATCTGACCTTCAATCCATCTTTGTCCCGCTCCATCTCATTTAATTCATCCACTTGGCCCGAACAAACAAGCAAATATCCAAGTCCGGTTCGGAAGGCGTTCCTCGGGCCAGTCAATGCATTCGTACCAGGAGGTAATGACCAGAAGTAGCTCTATTCGAGGTCCCATCGTTCTCCCTCCGCCCCCAAGGCAGTAAGCCATCTCCTGGAATCAAATACCCGTCCACTCCATCTTCTCTTGGGAAGCCCCAACAACGAGATAAGCAACTGACGAGGAACGCCAATTACTCAACTAATAGGTCTGCAAGCCTCGGATCGAACCTCAAGAGAAGCCCTTTACCCTCATTTGCAGCATTTGGATCCGAACTAAGCCCTTCCCGAAGGCGAATCCAAGTGATCTGGGGAACCCCGAGGGACGCCTGGCCCTGCTAAGCAACCAAACGACCTTAGCTATCCTGCTTCCGAGGAACGCCTCTCAATCGAGTGACTCGACTGACGGAAATCAAGCAAATGAACATCCATATTCTTCTTCTCTGAACCCTGACTACACGGAACAAAAAATCTAACGGGTCAAAATTAGCAACTAGATCAATAAACGGGCAAATCCATCATCATAACCTTCGGGAGGTGGAAAGAAAACTTCCCAGCCTGACTAGCCAAGCATCCCACCATTTCAATGACTCGAGCGTGTATCGATCAGCTTGAATTAGGAGTTGTAGAAAGGACTGAAGATACTATGTATCAAGACTCGCGATAGGATCTGAGTGCTCAGTCATTCAATATTTGATGGGTGATTTTGTCTTATAGAAAAAAGTAAAAAAAAAGGATTACTTGGTTGCGACCATACTAAAGAGTTTGATCCTGGGTCAAAAGGTGAATACCACACTTCGGATTCATCAATATAGGAGCCGGTGATGCGTGTGAAACATACACTTTTGCTGACAAAGGAGAACATGGGTGGATGAGTGCTTTGCAGGATGAAAGAAGAGCACTTTGACTACTTCGGACTGCTAGTGCGCAGGGGCCTTACACAAAATTCCTTCCTTTCTTTTTCTACTCTTGAAGTTTCCGGATTCATAGGTACCTCAAGCCTTTTCAATCAACTAAGGAAAGTAGTGACTCCCGGAACTCTTGTTTTTTAGCTTAAAGATAGGCGTTCCTCGGGAATGTTCCGTACACCCCTAAAGAACACCCTAACGGCACCACAAATAGAATGCAGGTAAATGGCAGATAGGAAGGATAGTATAAGGTAGGGACAGAAATAGATAGAATAAACGAAACTCTATAAAATCTCTACAGAGAAGAAGATTCCCATTCCAGTTAGAAATTGGATCAATAAAACACCGCCCATAGTAGCTTTGCCAAGAGCGGATCAGGTCCTTTTAGGCGATCCCGCGAAGCAGGTCTCCGGTGTCTAAGATCTTATCTGACTATTGGGAGATCATCTAACGTAGATATCAAGATCTTGCGGTCAGTCTGTGTGAACATCAACACCAATGTGATTCCCATTGATATCAGCAAGTGAAGCCAAGTAAGCCAAGGGGCGGAGCGGTTTGGTTAGTTGTTTGATAAGCCTGCGTAGTATTTGGTAGTTGGTTAGGGAAAGGGAATTCAGCAAATCTTTCCCTGTGTCAACCGGTCAGGCACGCCTTCAATGTCAGTCTAGGAAGGGAAATCCTGTTTCATCGTTTTATTGCCGGGTTTTGGCAACTCTCTCGATTTGAAGATCGAGTTATCGATTGGGAGCTACTTTTGCAGTATCACCTCAGAAGCAGGTTGTGGTGTATTGGTTTTTTACCTGAAATACGGGGCTAAAGCCAAATACCCAAATACAGGGGCTCCTAAGTACTACTTAGCTAAGGTTCGCTTCTGAGCTGCAAAGTCCCTTGGAGGCCGTTACGTATTTGCCTTGGCGTATATCAATCTGATACGGCTCGGTGTGGATGGCAGGCAGTCCTCTAAGTCTCAGTCTTGGTTTAGTCCAGTAAGATCATACTTTTCTCGGTGTCGTCCAGGTTTGAGTCCTGTAAGATATATAGGAGACTTTTCTATCATATTCATACCGTTCTGTTGGACCCGAGCGACTATGACCAGGAGGAGAGCTCAAGTTAGTGGCAGGAGAAGGATATTTTGAAGGTCATGAAGAAGTGGAAGAAAGGATGAGTGGAGAACGACTTTCGTTTGGGATTTTGCAGCTCCAAGTTCATATTAGGCCTTGTGCTTGTTCGCTCATCAAGGAGACCTACGAGTACGTCTTTGACTTTGGTTTGGCTGGCCTTTAGCTAGCCCTGGTGAAAGCAATCAAGCCAAAGTAGCCAAAGCGTAGGGTTAGGGCCGAGGTAGGTAACTGAACCTTTCCCTTTGGATAGAGTGAAAGCTTCTACGAATCACTTTAGAATAGGATCAAACTATAATGAAAGAAAATGAAGCTCGCATTCCTCTCATACCAGCTCGCCAATACCTTGTTTGCGCTCATTGAGAAGCTGAACCAATGTTCGCCATTGAGCATCTTTTTCTCCTTTTCACATGAGAGCCTATTATCTATGATCCCCGATCTTGCCGCTTGAAAAGGGCCTTCTTTAAGAAATAGAGCCCAAATCCAGGTAAGAAGATACATCAAGCCAAGCCCCACAGCACAGGAGAGGTGTAGGAGTAGGAAGATTCGCTTTTTATAGATGGTCAAAGCGCTCAAACCTGCTTACAGGATGAATTAGAAAAGGAGATAGTACCAAGTCAAGATACGAAAAGATGTGCTGCACGACTCAGTTGACCACAAGGGGCATAGTCAGGAGGGTGTAAAGGACTGGAGATTGATCACATTATCCTTCTTCCATTAGCTCCTATTACATTCCTTTGAGATAAAGTCATGACGGGCCACTGCCTGAATTAGGGATTTTTTCTATAATGCCCTTATCACGATCTAGCCCCTTGTCTATATCATGGTCTGTTTTCATATAACCTTACTACTGTATGGCATGCTAAATAAAGCGCTGTGGGATCAATCATTGCATTTTTCCATTCATAACCATCATATACGCTCTTTCAAGAAAAGGGATAGAATGACAGTCTATCAGTCTTACCAGCATGCATACAAAAGGGAGTGTAGTTGCCTATCAGCTGGTTAAACAGATAAGATTCTGATATATTATATAAGGAATAAGGATCCCATATCGATCGAATGAAGATGGATGGGTTGAGATAGGTTCGTTCCAACTTAAGGTAAGGCCGGCTGTTAGCAGGGATCGTTAGCTGTAGAAGTCCATTCAGTAGAGGTAGGGCCCGGGACTCCTTTCTTTATTAGACGAGAAAAGGGTTGGCACAAGGGGCGTAGCGCTGAATGAAAATAGAAAAGCATTCCAAGGGGTTCTTCCAAGTACTCGACTAGACACAAAAGAAATGAATCCTTACTTCATCAAGAAAGGAGACGGAGAGCCACGAACCTACTTTCCTGTGCCGGAGGAGAACCAGAAAGAAGTCTTGATCCATGGCCGGGTGCAGGGGAGGTAGGGACGGAGAAAACGTGCTTCATATACGCCAGCGGTCGAAGATTGGCGAAAGTTGGTCTAGTCCTATACTATATATAAAGCGAGTGGTGACATCGCAAGAGAAAAGCATTTTTTTGAAGTATTATTCTCAAAGCAAGAGATTCAAGTAAGAACCAGCAGAACCATCATCGGTCAACTGAGGTTAGGACTACTCTGAAACTCGCTTATTCCTCTCTAATACTTTCTTCTGTCTATTCCTTTCTTTCCCGCTTTCAAGCTGAAGGAAGAAAGTCAATCTTTCGTAGTCCCGTCCGGATCAATAGATTGGGTCAGATCAATTCCTTTTCATCCCCGAGGAACGCCAATTACTCGACTAATAGGTCTGCAAGCCTTATCTTTTCTTTTTCTGTTGTAAACCGGCCTGTTAGGATCTTCTCGCCGTAACTAGTAATAGGCTTATCTGCCCTTTCATTCGCATTATCGTGAGCGGGTCTGGTGAACTACCCTTTCACTGGTTCTAGCTACTATTGGATTTGAACCCTAGCTTAGCACTCCCTCTTGTTATTGTTAGGGCGCTAGCGTCCCGTCGAATCTTGATTCTCCTTGACAGACCAGCAGACCTTACATACGCAATTTATCGATTAATTAACGTGCAAGAGAAAGCGATCCACAAGAGGGTTCGTTCATCTAACACTTACCCACTATCGGCTTCAAGCAACTATCGATGTAGTCTGATAACCTATTGTATAAGGTTTGACTATGTGTGAGAATTTATTGACAATTTTTTTCACATACTCGATTTACCTAGGAAGTCCTGAGAGAGCAACAGCAGCTGGAATTGGACCTAAGGGCTGAAAGCTTCAGACTGTCTCAATCCAGGTAACTCTTACTCCATTACTTACAAACGGATTCAGGTAGCTCAGATCTAGCTAGGTTAGACGGTAAAGAAGTCCCTCAAGCATTGAAGAAAGGAAGAAAGCCTGTAAACTACCTTACTAAACTGCTTTCTTACTCTCTCTAGCCAGTAAACTACCTCTCCTTCCAGTGTTTTTGTACCTCCACCTCTCTGAAGAGTCGATCCCGACTTGGGAAGCAAGGGTCTCGGAGTTCAGGAAGCAGTTCAGCAACACACAAAGAAGGGTTGGAGTGCCCGAACTACTAAAAACCAAGCAAAGGTATAATGAACCTGTCATGGAATTCACTGCAAGGTGGCGAGCCTTTACTTTTGCCTGTCCCCATAAGTTTACTTAGCAAGAGCTCCTCAAGATGTGCATGAACAACTTCAGGCACGACTTGTCGTCGATACTCCTGCCCCAAACCTTTCCTTTAAGGGATTCGACGACTTGTGCACTAAAGCCTCACGATGTGGAAGCACATCTTAGCAAACGGCGGCGTCCTACGAAGGACTTGAAGTTCGTTCCGTTACCTTATTAAGAAAGTAGACGAATCACTCACTTTCTCTATTAAAAAAAGTGGACTTCTTTTTCACAGCCTATATGCGTATGCGGAAAACAAGAGTCCTTATTTTTCTTTCTCTTGCCCTGACGGGGGCTACCGCTTTCGTTCAGTTTTCTCTCTACCTTTTCTTATTTTGACTTCATTTTCAAATCTTTTATGCTCGGCCATACCAACATGGGAAAGACCTAGCCTTCCCTCCCTTTGAAGTGCATTTATCAGATCAGCTCCCAGAGTAACTAGAAAGAGGGTGAAAGGCCCAACTTCTTCATTCATGGCCTTTTTTGTTTCTTTGATTGATCTCCCTTTCGTATTCATTCGACCTGAGGCGTTCCTCTCAGTCATACAAAAAAGAAAGGTTATTTCATACAATGCATAACGGGTGGGCCTCCTATGGATTCCTCTAACTCAATGAATGAAGGGAGGAGTATGAGGAAGGCCGGCTTTCTAGATGAAAATGAAAACAAAAAGGAAAAGGGTCAAACCATATCTTACTTAATAATCTGACTGAATGACGAAGAGCTCTTTATGTGGTCTCACTTTACCACCATCTGAAATGCGCGAAACTTCGATTGGTGGAAGCCAGTCCATGAAGATTCTCCCTTTTCCTACGTGCACTTCCCCTCTTTTGGTAAGCATCCAGTATCTCAGCAAATGAACATTTCTCTAAGCTTATCCTGTAGCTTATACGTCGTTTGAAAGCTGCTTCAAGGATCCAACGAATAGCTAAGGTTTGTTGACGATCCCTGGCTACAATCCCAGGGACATCATAAATAGTACCCGCTACTCCTACTTTTGCTACTTCGCATATGGGCTTTATATTCTCTACGGCGTCAACCATAAGTTTGATTACATCGCGTTCAGTTCGAGCTGGGCGATGAAAAGTTTGATAAACAATAGCACGAACTCTCGTTCTTTTACCTTCTTTCATGCGAAAATTGACCAACTTCTTGATCAATAGTTTTTGCTCACCATCCAAGCCCCCCATATAGCTGAAAATTTCCGAGCAATTGGAAGCCGCTTTCGATGACGAGGCCGATAAATTTATATTACGCAATCGTTACTGTCCATCTTTATCAGCCAACTCCCCAGTTTCCATCTTTCCTTTTAGAGTTTACCACTCTTCATAGCTTCTTGAACTTTCTTTAGGGTCTTGCTCCCTGAGTTCCAGAGTCTACACTCTCGCGTCATATGGCTCCGCCCCGGAATCATGCTTACGCCCTCTCCTTTTAGAAATACTCTCGTTCCTCTCTAGACAAGTGCTCGAGTAATAAATACCTCTCCTTTTCAGTCGAGTTGCTAAAGCACCTGGGATGAGCGTCCTCTGATCTAAATAAGAGCTCCTGTTTGCTTTCTGGCAATGAGCTAGCTTAACCCTGATTGCGACAGGCTTAATACAGTCATGTTGGATCTCCTATTCGTTCTGCTACCAGGAAGAGAAAGACTGATTGCGACAGCTCAACCGGATGAGACATCTCTTATTTACAGAACTGTGCCAACCGAGGAACGCCTACCAACTCCGCCAACCCCATTGATTTAGCCGCACCTGAACCCGCAACCGAGGAACGCCTCTCCTTTCAGTCGAGTTCCGTTGGACCTCTACTCCGCCTACTTCTTGTGCCGACTTCGACTGCCTTATTTCGGGTGAAGAGTAAGGGGTGGTAGGCTTAGTAGGGCTCGAACCTACAATATAACCGTTATGAGCGGTACGTTTCAACCAATTAAACTATAAGCCCCTACGGATCTCTACATGCAATTTGCTCACTTCGGGAAGAGCGGACGCAAGCAAAGGGGAGGCCTTTGCTCTATCTGCTTCTTCCTCTTCCCAGGAATGCCCAATTAGATAAAATAATGATTTGATTATTGTTTATAGATAGATAATCTTATATATCTATTATTTAGAATAATAATCAAATCAAGCAAGCGGTCCTTTCGCGACTCAAACTGCCGGTACGCTTTCCGGCTCGCAACGATTCAAACGGGCGGGGGCTCTCTATTTGCTTGCAATGCCGGCTGTTCGCGTTTAGTTAAAAGTAGAAGTAGAGGGCGCCCACACAACGACCGACGGACTCGTGGTATTGAAAACCTCATTAGATGAGAAGGTAGTTGACTGGCAGACCCCTGAACGTACGTTAGCCAAAAGCCCCTATCCACTCAATCTGGAAAGAGAATAGACCGCCGTGAACTCCGGCGAAAGACCCCGTACGACCTGCGGGAGTTGAAGGTTGCTGGCTTGGCTTGCCCGTGGGCCGTGGTATCCTGACGTCCCTCCCGCTACGGCTCGCTGTACGTTCCTTTAGCTATAGGCGTGTCCCATCCGATAATAGTCCGTTCCACCGGAAGCTCAGTGGGGTTTCATACGAGGGTCCCGCGTACTGTGCCATCGCCCCAACCAGTACGGCCGTCTCTGCTATGGTCAACAAGCTCTTGTGTAGGGACTTGCGGTAAGCCAAGCCGCCATTTTTTCACCGTCCCTTCGCAGTTTCGGTGAGGAGTGAGAGAGGCCTATTATGCCTAGCGAAAGTAAGCGGGGCAGGATCTGAAAGAATTCAAGACCTAAAATCAAAAGCCAAGGTAATGTCTTCAAGAGGTTCCATTCATCATCAGGCTATTTCAGTAGATCGTTCAACTCTAGCTTATGTTAGCCTTGCGTTCACTTACAAAAAAAGAGGTAGTCTTACTACTTTATGAGATTTAAGCAATCTCAGATTGACTGCTATTCCCACTCGGTAAGTCTGAAAATGGGCAATCATTCCGCCCTTCGGTAAACATTCAAACTTAGACGTCTATCTCACTCTTCAACTCATAGCTCTAAAAACCAGAGTTAACGGGGATCGCATTCAACCGCATTAAACTGCTAAGAGATAGCAACTGCTAACATCTAGGCAATATGCAATATTGCTCTTATCCCAATAGTATTGATATTCCCGGTATTCTGCTATCTACGATTTGCTTTCTTACTGTTGCAGAAAGACAGAATGAAGACTGTAGGGAACAATTTTTGTGTTATCAACCAAGGAGTGCCTAGTAGGATGTCGTAGGTGCCCCAAAAAACGATTGTTCCGGTTGAACAATTTGTCAACAGGAGGGGTCCTCCGAAGGCGCTGGCGAAAGCTAGGTCATGTTTTCCGTCTCTCGCTTTGAAAGTGGATTCTTTCTCTTACATGATCCAGGTGATGTGTACCAGTGGATACCCGGTTACTCAATCAAGGTCTATTATGGCCAGAGCGAATCCAATCCGGTTTGTTTCCATTCTGCGATAAGAATGATGCATTCTCCTGTATGGATGAAATGAAATTCAGGAGGCTCGTTGAGACCTCTTCTTTAAAAGAGCTATCAGCAGAACAAAAACCTCGGAGGATGGGCCGACTAGGTCAGGTTGTTGAGGGAGGTGGCAAAAGCCTTCTATTCGCCATTGGGAACTACGTTAATCATAGGTTGTTACACCCCTTCCATGTTTGGGGGGCGGAGAAGACGTCTCCCCGGACTTTTAACCAAACACAGCCTTTTGATCGACTGGTTGGCAGTAGGCACTCTTTCTCCTTTGACTTAAAGTCGGCCACTGATCGTTGGCCTTTAGTCTTTCTGTTTGAGGTGGTGCAGTACCTATTTGACCGCTACTTTGCCTCAAGTGTGGTTAATTCTGCATTTGCATGCAATATCTTTGAGGTGCCTTTTGTTAAACTTAAACGAAGGTTCTCTCAAGTATGCTTTGTGGCAGGGCAGCCATTGGGATATCACGGTTCTTGGCCTACTTTCGCGCTATCACACCATATATTAGTGTGGTGGTGTGCGAAACAGGTGCACCCTGACCCTGCCTGGTGTACGCTTTACATCGTACGCGGTACTCGGTGATGATGTTGTCATTGCCGATCAGGAAGTCGCCAAAGTCTATGAATCTGCTTTGGGTGGATTGGGGGTAAAAATAAGTTATCAAAAGTCCTTGATCCCCCATTCAGGTTCTGCTGAGTTTGCTAAATGCTTCAGGGTTAGGGAATCTCGTATTAAAGAGAGAGATCTTTCCCCGAGAGTCAGGAGTTCTTTCCCTAATGTCAGTTCCTTCGCTAGCCTAGTTAAGAGTTAGCCCTTTACTTGAAACATTCCATCGGTCCAGCCAGGGCCTATCAGTTAGTCTTTCACTTAGATTTTTCATCTTAGCTTGTAGTTGTTTGATTTTCCTCTGATTCTGCTCGTATCTTGTCCTGTGATGAAGAGTAACTGAGATGAGTCATAGTAGGGGTCACTCCGCTACGCCCCTTCTGTCTCATCTACCTACTCCATGAGAGAAGGTGAGAACTCATCAATCAAAAACTTTTCGTATAATAAGGAAGTGGCTAGTCTATCTTTGTCTCTTTTTTCTTTCTCTTCCTGCTCTTCTCCCATGCCCGCTAGGAACCGCTAATAGTCATAGTGGGACCTCTCCTTTTATGTCTTTAACAAAGTCAAGTTCTTGTCTAATTGATCAAGAGAAGGGGATCTCTACGATAATGAAATACAGACGGACCTGCTTTGAGTGTCCTTTCTGTGCTCTGTTTTAAGCTGGAAAGAGTGCTTTCCCGATTCGATGGTTGAGCTCCGGAGATCCTCTTTTCTCTGGTTTCGGTAGGATGAATTTCATTTTATGTTTGACGCATCGCATATAGTTAGCCTGACTAAGGCATCGATATTAAAAGAAGTAATGTCAGCTCTCATGAAGGTAAGCACATTTTTTTTTATTAGACGATTCTAAGGGTACGGGACACCTCCTCCAGTCTATTAGGCGAGGTATGTTCTCTTGGCCTGAGAGTTGGTTCAACCCCAACGAGAAACATCCTTTCTAGTGTGTTCAATCCCACCTTTCATCAACTGTTGTTTCTCTGTCCCTTTTCGTTCTCCTCT
>CM058239.1:13912221-13914410 GCA_030180135.1 Orychophragmus violaceus | reverse complement strand
TTTAAATAACGCATCGGGCTGCGAGTGGAAAAAGAAAGTAGATTGAATCTTGGTAATTGAGTGAAGAAGTTCTCAGCGAAGAACAACCCCTAAATCCCGGAAGTATGGAATCGGGATCCGATCTCTTTTAGCTCGAGTCATAAGGTGTGTACAGACAGACAGGCTTCCTTTCGAAAGGCTAGGCACCATTTTAAGCTCCCCATATGATGGGTCTAGGCTAGTTGAAAGGACTGACCTCAAGTCAAGCGAACGGCACCAAGGAATCCCTATTTGAAACCTTTGTGGCATCGAGCTGGCAAAGATAACCTAACCTCTATCCATAAGAAGAAAGAAGAATCTCGATCTAATTGGAAATTTCCCATCACCTTTCTTTTTGACTTGGCTGGTTCCTGTTTGCCAAAGTGAAAGTGGCTTCGTCCGCCCTTCCCATAAGAGAAAACTACGATTCAAGCTGGAGTAGATAGATCGCCCAGAGTTTGACCTTTTCATCCTGTTTCTATTCTTTCCTTACTTCCCCCATCAGGGGGCAACAACACTGGGAAGAAGACGAGAAGGCAGGATCTCACGTGTGGCAGCTGCTGGAACAAAGTCCTACATCCAAGAGGTACCTACCTAGAGGAGAGAAAGGAAAGATAGATGGCTTCTTGTCTTGTAAGAAGATGATCTTGTCCTAAACTAAAGGGTAGAACCAGCTCTATTTAATGAACCAAGCAAAAAAAGTAGTCAGGCTTTCTTTTGAAACAAAGCAGGCGAATAAGTCTATGTTCTATTGGAAGATCATTATGTTCCAGCCGGTGCCAAGGAAGCGAAGAATGGTATTTCATAGTCTTACTCAGAGCGGGCACTAGCCGCATTGTCATAATCTCTCAGGGACTAGCCTTTTATTTTTTATTCTATTTGACTTCTATGATGTCTTTCACTTTATGCTATGCTATCATTTTAAAGCTTCACGAAGAGTGTTAGCCCAATAGTGCATTTTAGGTCAATCCCGAGCCACACCTTAGGCCGCTATCTCCCGACTGAACTATTGGTGGGAGTAAGCTCTTTCAAACTTCATCCAGTTAATCTATCTCTGTCAGTCTTTTTAACACTACTTTCAAAGGCGTTCCTCTCAGTCGAGAGACTGGCGTTCCCCGAGCCCACTTTTTAGCGACATGATAGCATGAACTCTTCCCCAATGTAAACATTTCCTGCCTAACAGATTTGTAGACGTCCAGGAAGCTTAAGATCTTAACAAGAAAGATATAGGCGATGGCGTCGCCAATTGCATGAAAGAAAGGCCTTTTAGGGGAGTTGGCTCGTGTGTGGAGTGAATTCCTCTGTCCTGTGTGCGGAAGGCATATGAAGTAGTCCAGTAAGGATTCAAGTCAGGTTGTATTTGGATTTTGCAACTCGGAAATTATCATAGATTTATGATCCTTTCCTTACCCTACTGCCTATAAACATTCAAAATATGAAAAATAGCCCTTATATAAATATAACCAAGCCGATCTACGAGTGGATATTGCCTTTTTTTTCATCGGCGATCTTTCATGGAGTTGCCGAAGCCAGAAAATCTGCTAATGCAATCCGCAGAATTACATCAGATCAAGGTGTGGATCTATTTCGAACAAGTGATATCCAAGAAGAAGCCATTCGTTACTCCTCCAACCTGTTTCAGTTTTCACCGGTGAACCACACTCGAGCCTCTATCTCATCCCTTCGCTCTTTTATCGACTTCAGATGCTCCAACGAGATGCAAGCGAATCTTCTGCAACAGGTTACTACGGAGGAGATTCCAAATTGTCTTTTCAGCATGCCGCTCGACAAATCCCCTGGCTCGGATGGTTTTCCAGCTGACTTTTACAGATTAACTTGGGATATTGTTGGCCCGGACTTTGTTGTTCAAACTAAAAGAAAGAACGCTAATCAAATTCTTGTTATTAAAGGTCCGATCTGATGTTTACGATTTGTTGTGGTTAATCTTCCCCCCAATTGACTAAGTGCAAGTTAGAACATGGTAGCTTCTGATTCACGGCCAATGAGACTCCGCTTGCGAGCTGAACTCTTTTTGGCATCATTCGCAGTGAGAGAAGAGAGCATACGCAGTGAAGAAGGGGGTGGAGCTTATATTTCAAAGTATATTAAAGGTATTCTAAAATCAAGATTATCCCGACGTGAGCAGTCACGCTGGAATATAATAGATGATA
>CM058239.1:13892221-13907221 GCA_030180135.1 Orychophragmus violaceus | reverse complement strand
TGAGACCTCGGTAAATAAAGGTCCCGAGGAAGCTGGGCCTGCGCTTCCAGCTAATCCAATCCCTTCCGGGGGGGAGGAAGCTGGGCCATCTGTCCCCTATCCCTATCAAAGAAATGAAATTATTGGGGGGGATAGCGTGGAGGCGATAGAACGCCGCCTTCTGGCTAAATTTTATGATCCCTCATACGAGGTCATCCAATTAGCCCACATTCAAGCCGAAGACCTCTTCGAGGTCAAGGTAGAGATTGTGAAGGTAATGGCTGGCCTTGATCCAACGGGGGATTGGATGGGGCGGGGAGCTCGGGCCCTCGACAATCCCCGTACCGCCACGGGAGAGCACTCCTTGGAGCAGTTATACCGCATATTAAGTAATCTAAATGATTACGGTAAACACGCTCCGGAGTTTGAGGATTTGAAAAATAGAGTGTTCCTCAAGAAAGACCTTTGAGGGGACTCTATTAAGTAAGCAACCTTTCGGGATGGGCTTTTGCTTCTTTCTTTATTTTTCGATATGCCGCTTCTTCGCCAGCAAGGAGCGAGAAAACAAAGTGGGCTGTAATGATGTCAGAATTTGCACCAATTTCTATCTATTTAGTGATTAGTCTGCTAGTTTCTTTGATCCTACTCGGTGTTCCTTTTCCATTTGCTTCCAATAGTTCTACCTACCCAGAAAAATTGTCGGCCTACGAATGTGGTTTCGATCCTTCCGGTGATGCCAGAAGTCGTTTCGATATACGATTTTATCTTGTTTCAATTTTATTTTTAATCCCTGATCTGGAAGTCACCTTTTTCTTTCCTTGGGCAGTACCTCCCAACAAGATTGATCTGTTTGGATTTTGGTCCATGATGGCCTTTTTATTTATTTTGACGATTGGATTTCTCTATGAATGGAAAAGGGGTGCTTCGGATCGGGAGTAAAGTGATAGGGCAAAAAATGGGGGGGAAAAAGAAAGGAAAGAGAATAATGCCTACATATAATCAATTGATTCGTCATGGTAGAGAAGAAAAACGGCGCACGGACCGTACTCGAGCTTTGGATAAATGTCCCCAGAAGCAAGGAGCATGCCCGCGTGTTTCAACGAGAACACCGAAAAAACCTAATTCCGCTCCACGTAAGATAGCCAAAGTACGGTTGAGCAATCGACATGATATATTTGCTCACATTCCGGGCGAAGGTCATAATTCGCAGGAACATTCGCAGGTGTTAATAAGAGGAGGTAGAGTGAAAGATTCGCCAGGTGTAAAATCCCATTGTATTCGAGGAGTAAAGGATTTGCTGGGAATTCCGGGTCGAAGAAGAGGCAGATCAAAATATGGTGCAGAAAAACCCAAATCGATATGAATGGAAGATGCCTCTGGAACTAGTATATCGGTCAGTCGATGGAACAATCACAACGTTACGCCCCAAAATAAAACTATATGGAGCCGTTACGAATGACCATAATGGAGTCTACTACACACTAGCCAAGAAAGAGTGTATTTGACTCACTTCGCCCGTTGATGATCCAATTCCATCCATTCATTCATTCATTATTATTATACGAAATATCACTTTTTCAGGCTAGTTTGTTCCGAGTAGGCATTCCATCCCGACGAGGTATCGTTAGCTAGGAGACGGGGATTCCTTATCTGTCTGTCAAGTAGAGTTCCCCTTCTCCGTCTGCAAGGTTTGTTTGTTCCTTGATGTGTTAGTTAGCAAGCGAAGCGATCTTCCTAAGTAAGCAAGCTGTAGTGAGCGAGTGCCTACCGCGTTGTGCGTATGCATCTACTGAGGTAAGGCACGATTGAGCGGCTAAGGGTTGCTGCTAGCGCATTCTAAAGAGTATTCCTTCTCTTTGTTCGGAGTAGCTTGATGAGAATAGGCTGCTAGCGAAGCGTCCTTATGCGAGCAAGCTGTAGAGAAGGAGTGGCTGTCGGGGGCAGTTACGACTGATCGGCTAGCTGTCTTGTTGCTAGAGCGCAGTAAAGAATACCTCTCCTGCCGGAATCATAAACTCCAGGTTCTTCGGCTGTTTCAGGAGCTGCAGAAAGGGATGCTTTAGCTGTTGAGGCGAAGAAGGGAATTGAGGTAAGGCTGGCATAAGAGAATGGAGTTACTGAGCTTACTGAGCTAATGGCCTAGAAGTAAGTGGAGTTAAGACAGCTCGTAACAGTATCGGAATACAATAGAATCCCTTCTTTACTTACCTATAGGCGAGTGACCACTGAACGATAAGAACAAAGCCACTTTCAGCTATAACCGGAGTGAAATGAGTTCTATAGGCCTTAGCCGGAACACTTTCTAACTAACTGTTAGCCAGTGAAGTGATTGCTGGGAGTGATCACGAACGAAGGATGAATAGAGGCGTAGTCTATAGCCGGCATAAGCTGTAACAGGAGTTCGAGTTTGAGTTACTCCAAGAACTAAAGGGAATGCCATAGTAGAGCTAAAGCCAATAGCCGTAGCAGTGAAAGCTGTCGTTCCTGTCATTTCACTACTATTCCTTTTCTTTGTCCGGATGGGAATAAGTTGTGATATAACCCCTACTGTGGTGGATCCATTGTTAGGAGGAACCCCTGTTCCAGCACGAAGTACGGTAGCCGGCTTAGTCTCATAACATCTTCCGAGTTTGGAAACCTATAAAAAGGAGGATAACCGTTTGATTGCATTAAGATTATGTATACTGCTATCCTTCCTCAACATCTCTTTGGGAACATCTTCTTTCCTTCGACTAGGTCATCCCTACGAGGAACATATCTATCTCCTACCCCGCCGAGTAGGTTAACAAACCCTAGTAGGATCTGCTTCTAATGCATGCTTCGCGAGTTCTACGGCTGTCCATACCCTATCCACCCTTACCCGGAATCTATTTCTTTCTATCTGTTGATTATTGCTGCGATTCTGCTGTTGTAGATAAAATCAGAAGTTGTTAGCCTTCATTCGGGACAAGCTTCAATCCCGCCTTAATGGTTGGTTTGCAAAATTTTGATCTCAGGGGGGAAAGGAGGTGCTGCTGAAATCTATAGCAATGGCCTTACCGGTGTATGCGATGTCGTGCTTCCGGCTTTCAAAGCTGCTATGCAAGAAGTTAACAAGTGCGATGACGGAATTTTGGTGGAGTTCTTGCGAAAACAAAAGGAAGATCTCATGGGTAGCTTGGCAGAAATTATGCAAATCTAAAGAAGATGATGGTGGTTTGGGTTTTCGGGATTTAGGTTGGTTTAACCAAGCTCTTCTTGCAAAACAATCTTTCCGGATTATACACCAACCACATACGCTACTATCTCGACTTCTCCGTAGCCGATATTTTCCACATAGCTCAATGATGGAGTGTAGTGTTGGGACAAGACCCTCATATGCTTGGAGAAGTATCATTCATGGCAGAGAACTCCTCTCTCGCGGGCTCCTAAGGACGATTGGAGACGGTAGACACACGAAGGTTTGGTTAGACAGATGGATAATGGATGAGACACCTCGACCTCCACTGAATTGAAACCTATCTATTGACCTTAATCTTCGTCTGACTTGTACGACATGAATAGGCAGTCGTGGAAACTGGATATGTTGCATAATATTTTTCCTCCACAGAATGTCGCATTTATCATCTCGATGAGACCAGGGGCAAATCTTATGGATGATAATGTGTGGGCTTACACTAAGAGTGGCATGTACACGGTACAGAGCGGTTATAGATTGCTATCACAACAAGCTCATAATCCTGAGGAAATCGCAGGAATGGAGGAAACTGTTGCGAATGAGCTAAAGAAGAAGATATGGAAAGACTGACCGCAAGATATTTTTCTCCACGATGATCCCACTTCGATTGTGTTAAGCAAAGCACAATCAAAGAAAAGAAGATCAGTTCTCCCAAATAGTTAGATAGGATCTTTCCCACCGGAGACCGGCTTCGCGAGCCCATATAGGACTACTCTTGGCTAAGCAACTTTGGGCGGTGGTTTATCCTATTTCTCACTTGAATGAGGAAACTTTCTTATAAACATATTTTTATGTGAGGATCAACCACCACTCTCTTCACAGTCACCCTATTCATCTCTGCTTCAACATACAACGAACGCCCCCCATCAGTGCAATGGGACGTGTCTATTTATCTATCTCTTGACTCTAAATGGGAGCAGGTTTGAAAAAGGATCTTAGAGTGTCTTTCTTCTATGTAGAAGGATATGAATGATATTAGGTTGGATTTGACTTAAAGGCTGTTCCTGAAGGCCGAAAAAAAAGAGAGACTTCTGGGCTCGCAATAAAGCTAAGGTCCTGGCAACTAGTCGTCCTATCTATCCACCTCTCCAAACACAATATCTTGAGTACCTATGATGGTGACCACATCTGCTGGCATGTGATGTTTGGACATAGAATCGAGTCCTTGTGAATGGGCAGAGCCGGGTGCTCTTATTTTACGACGGTAGGGACGATTGCTTCCATTACTGACCAGAAAGACACCAAATTCTCCTTTAGGTGCTTCAACTGCGGTATAGGTAGAAGAAGCTGGTACGGAAAAACCTTCTGTATAAAGTTCGAAATGGTGAATTGAGGTAGAGTAGACCGATGATCCTGTAGTCATTTGGCCGGCTATTGAAAGAAAAAAGCTTGCATCTGCTCCCTCTATTATATAACCGGTCCCATCTCTCTCCAAACCTAACGTGGTAGTTTCCCATCATAGGGCTTTCTATCTATAGATTGAGCCATTACCAAGGATCTAATTCGTTCAGAACTCAGTTGACTGCTTCTATAGATAAGGCGGAGTGTCCTTGGCTCAGCATTATAGCACATAGGGCTTCGGCGCTACTACAGCGCTTCGCTAACTCGAAGCGCCTCGCTATGAGAATCTAGCTTCGCTAACGCTCAGAAAAGTCTTGAACCTTCGCGCTGACCGTTCGCTTTCTCAGTAGCAAAAGCGCTTCTCTTTGCCCCTTAAGTAGAAGGACAAGAAAGAGATTTTTTGTTTTATTGCTCCCGCTTCCTCACATCTGCGCTCGTCAAGCCAACTTTGCTTTTTTTGGGAGGCGTTCCTCGGGGTTGAAGCGGACATTTCGAAATGACAGCATCGAAGATATTTATATATATACACGGCCACGGTGATCCCGGACTGCGTTCGGGAAAAAAAAAGTGGCCCACTTGAAAGAAAAGGGCGGGCACTCTCGTCTTTCAACCCCACTATACTATTGATAGTTGTGGGGCACTGTGTACTTACAGCCTCTACGAGAATCAAGTGAATGGGGCCGGTGCATGGCGAACGGAACGATTCATCAAGCCATTTCTCGCCTCAACCCCCTAAATAGGAAGAAGGGTACTTTTAAAATAGGGGTAATTGCTCCGCACCTGACTGTGATAGCCCTCTCGAGGAACGCCTTATTGGAGCTTTGTAACTAGTGGCCGGTTTCCCGTCGCGTCGGCGTTTTCCCAGTGCGCGGGGCCCCAACGAGGAAGGTGTTAGTGGTTTATCATTGGGTCAATAATGCTAATCCCTCTTTTTTTGTGCTACTTCTACTCCTAGGGCAGGAAGAAGATAAGAAAAGGCGAAGCGTTCTCTTGGTTTCCCAACCTGTTGCTTCTAGAGGCTGCCCTCTCTCGGCTGGATGTTGGTCCAGCCTACTACGAGGATCCCGTATCCAACAACCCAACCTATAAAAAGGACATAAAAACCCCTTGTATAGGTTGGAGCTATGAAGCTTTCCTTATTATCAGAGAAAGGGGAAAGGGCTTTTTCAGCTGGTGCGCAGGAGCGCACTTCCGTTTTCCCTTTACTAGTAGGGTGGGGGTCCCGTGGTTCCTATGCCGCCGCGTTTCCCGGTGCTTTTCTTTTAGTGCTTCGACCCGAAGCGATAGCTTCTAGCTAGTTCAGTGGATAAGATGGCTGTGCTCCAGCTCACTCAAGAATGGGACGGCAGTGGTCCGCCGGCAAGCTCGTTCTGATCTTGGACGCAGTACATTGGAATCCTGAAGCACCACCACGAACGCTACCGCGCGTTCGCCTGCGGTGCGGTAAGGCACCACCCTGTTGTGCCAGCAGCCAACTCCGGCGTGTCAGCTTAGTTATCCTCATCAAGCCACTTACTTGATGTCTAGCTTCCCAACTGGTAGACGGTTCCTTTTCCCCCAGATCAATGAAGAAGGTAGAAGTAAGTTGATTCTTCCGAAGAACCGGAAGCGAAGCGCTATGCCGGGGTGGGGGGACGGGAAAAGAAACGGCTCCGAAGAAAGAAATTGGGGTTCCCAATGCTTCTCTACGCCCAATGAGATGCGCCAACCTCGGGATGCTTTACTCCTAACCCACAAGGTTCCGAGACGGAGCTTAACCTGAGTCTCGGTTAAGAACGGCGATGATCTACGTTTCACACGACGCACGATTCCATGGATAGTTTCATTCGACATCGTGATGGAGGACATAGCTTACGATCATCGGCTTTGATCATGCCGCTAGGCATTTGATTAAGACATTGCACAATGATCCGAAGACTTTGTCGCATCTCTTCGATACGGATACAGTAACGATCATAGCGATCTCCTCTGGTACCTACTGGTACGTCAGGATCCGATTGGTCATGAACATCGTAAGGTGCTGCTCTTCGCGAATCCCAGCATACCCCTGGTTGGGATGGGTAGGCCCACCACTTCACTTTCACTTAGGCCCGGGCCAAGTCAGTGGGGGACCCTGTCGGGCTCCTGCCCCCCCAAAAAAAACAAACTGTACGTGAGAGTTTCCCTTCATACGGCTCGAATCATTCTCAGATGCCTCCCCGGGCATCCTTTCCTTCTTTGTTGAGTTGGTTCACGCGCGCGCAAACGAGCACCAGCCGCAACAGCAGGAAACTATGACCAATAGAGTCAGACACTTAGCTACATCCGCACGCAAAAGGAATGTGGTTCTGGTTGAGACTTTCTTTCCGGGGCGCGGGACGTTCGCGGAGTCCGTTCCTTCCGTACCACCACAAGACTGGTCGTTCTTGGGCTTAACAGCCCCCTAATCATAAGGGATAGGGGAAAGGTAGCCGGGCCTATCATATCAAAAGGGTTGTAGAAAGAGAACCCGGCCCCCTATTTCATTCGACGTTCCGGGGCAGGAAAAAAAACCATTCGACCGACTTTAGTTTTGGGTAACAAGAAAGAAGGCGAGTTGATCTGCTTTGATCAAGGAAAAAGCCCAGTCAGCCACCAACTCGGTGCAGGTCACGTGACCTACAGCTCGGCCTTCGCTTTTTGAGGCTTCCTCTACCCGCATCTCTAAGTGCTCGCAGCACTTCCATATGGAGAAAGATAGGCTTACCATGTTCCATCAATAGCACCTAATCTATGCCGGTTTTGGCGGACCGTGCTCCACCCCGGTGAACTCGCGCGGTTCCGACGTGCCCAGAGGCCAGAGGCGAAATCCGTTCACGGTCTGTAGGACCAACACCATTCAAAGGTGGGTGGCTCCCCCCGCCTAGAACAGTCATCTTTGACTGGGCTTACACACATTCGCTCACTTACGCTGTCCCCCCTCAGCTCACCCTAGCCCCGGGCCTTTTGCTCTTCTAACGTAAGCTCCAAGGCTTCACACCAAGTCTTCACTTACATAATATGCATGCTTAAGTAGAGTCAGGCGGAACCATTGTTGCCTGATGGGAACTTCCCCCATATTGCTATCAATGTCTTCATGTCGCACGACCTCTTAACATTACACCACTGAATCCCCAATCCTTTGCTTGCTGTGCAGTGACAGTACCAATATCCACTAATCGTTGTTTCCAGATACGGTTGCCGGTTGACATCTCTTCTAATTCATCGATACGAGAAGCAAATTGTTGTGTGAAGGAATCAATATCTCGACATAAGCCAAGAGGCAGATCTTGTGCCACTCCACCTGGTCGTATGAAACTGGCATGCATCCTGGCTCCCGAGACTCTTTCATAGAATTCCAACAATTTCTCCCGCTCCTCAAAAGCCCACAGGAACGGAGTTAATGCTCCCACATCCATAGCATGAGTAGTTAAAGCAAGTGAATGATTTGAAATTCGAGTTATTTCACGGAATAACACTCGTATATATTGAGCTCGTAATGGTACCTCGCAATTCAAAAGTTTCTCTACAGCTGAAGAATGAGCGTGTTCTTGGGCCATCATAGAAACATAGATAGGGTCGAAAACGGAACGAAAAACGAAACTTTACGACAGCTTTTTCGTACACGTTCACTTGCATCACATACACAAGTGCTCTCTGAACCGTGCAATAAGGTCACCCATAACACGGCTCTCCCACTTGAGTTATTTTAGCCCCAGGCCATGCTATTCAATGATATTGGAAAAATGGCAGCGTAACGTAAGAACTAGTATTGAAAGCTAGTCCCCTTTTGAGGGAGGGAAAGCCTTTCAATAGAAGCCCTACTTCCCGAGGTATTTCTTACTCGACTAAAAGTAGAGGAACGCCTCATCACTTCAATTGTTGCGCAAACCAATTTCTTTCTTAGTCACCGGGCGGAGCGCGCTTTTGGTACTTTGCTTATAGCTTTTTAGGTTATGCAATAGAAGGGAGGCAACGCTCTGGGCTTGCAGAAATGAATGGATCAGAAAGAGGGGGGGCTGGATTCAATTTCCAGGTCGGGCGGGAGGTGAAGACCATAAGAGAAGATTGCCCTCCCGGCAAGGCGTTCCTCGGCGTTCCTCGGCGCTGTCATCTATCTCGACCCATTCCCTGATTTTCTCTGTATGAGGACCTCCTTCCCTTCTGCCCACTCTCCGTTCACACAGTTCTCAAAGCAGAGGAGGAAGGGTGGGCAGAAGGTACCACGAGCCCTCTGTCCCACACATCTATCCAGAAGCAAGTGTAGTTCACCGGTTCCACCGAATGCTCCTATCTCTCGGCAAAGATCGTGTGAGTGTGCAGTTATGCTTCGGATGCTTCGCAATAGATCGACCCAGTTCCCGTTCTTTTCCGGTGCACTCGCTTTATATCTCCGATACACAGGGAAGGACGCGGTGGGAAGGGGTTCCTTCGCCCTAGCCTCTGTCCGGCCGATCATTCCGCTGGCATCTTGCATTCACGCCTCCGTTTGACTGCCGCTCGGGGATGTAGTTGTAGATACGTTAGTCAACGTGGGTCGTTGGCTCCACCTGTTCTCTCCTTCTACGACATGCTGTTGTTGTCGCCATATTCCATATGTCACTTAGTCATCTCTGCCTCGCTGCGGGTCAGCACCTCCGAAAGAAACGGAGGACTTCATTCAGTGACTCCGCGATCGCCCTCTGAACGATCAGAATAAGGTAAAGCTTGAAGATAAGTTTTGTACTCTATTAATTTCTCAGTCCCTCTAGTCGGGTGGGCGCCGGCCGGTCTTTCGGCCAGATCCCCCTAAAAACCGTACGTGCGGGTCTCCCCGCATGCGGCTCACGCCATTCGAGGTGGCCCAGCCCAGCATTCATTCGCAAATCCTGTAGTGAAATTGAGACTGCTCGACCTCGGAAGCTAATTCGCGTGTAGGCAGCGCTGTCTGTCGTATGGTTGACTTTATCATCTATTCATTGAATAATTGACTTTCTTACATTTTATATATAGGCTCGCTCCCTATTTTTCCAAGAATTCATTCACTTCCCTTAACTTCATAGGGCTTTCTATAAGAGGGGTTCCTCCTTCCATTTCCGTCAAATGACCCGGCCTCCCCTGGCTCTTCCACCGTCCGGGATCCCTTTCCCCCTATGCTCACCCGGCGCAGGCCTACCACGCTTCGCGCCTGCGGCGTTTTCGCCAGACGGTCTTTGCCTGTAGTGCCATCCTCCCCGCTGGCTGTATGGGAATTTCTCTCCTCTCCTTTCAGTCGAGTTCCTAAAGCCCCTCGACGCTGCCTTCTGTTAGGCTATAGATTACAGGAACAAATGTAGTTGAATGAGACAGCAGGCGGGTTACACGTTCCACTACGCCGAGATGTGAGGTGCAGGTGATGATGATCACCCCGGGGTATGCGCTAGCGCCCTTGACAGGCACTCCAGGACCCGCCAACGCTCATGAAACCCGGGTCGGGCGGTCCTCCATTCATCCGACCAGAGGTGTGGATAACGAGGCCACCTTCACAACCTTCTCCCCTCTGTCCCTATGTTGTAGTAAGGTAGGGCGGTTCGCTTGAGTTGCTCAACCGCCCCTCTCTAGACAAGTGCTCGAGTCATGCTTACGCCCTCTCCTTTCAGTCGAGTGACTTCGCCCCTTAGCCCGGTGCTCATGACCCGCTACGGAACCTCCACCGTGCCGGGGGACCAAGCAGGGCATAGCTAGCGGCATAGGAGCCGACTCGGCGTCAGCGGCTTCGTGCCGCACTGGAGTGATCCAATATGTGGTTCCGCACGTTCCACCACTTCTCCGTTCATTTCCAATACTAATCGTGAAACACCATGAGCAGCAGGATGTTGAGGTCCAAAATTCGAAGTAAAATTTTTGATTTGCCTTTTCCTAGTCGTCATGGGAAAGAAAGGCAGAAATCTGAAAGAGATGATTCCCTGAGATCTTGTCCAATACCACTTGTACCAGAAATGCATCTCCTTCGACGACCCTTCCACCCTAGTCCCCCTCCCCTTACGCTTGCTTGGACCCCGCCCCACCAGCTTTTTTTTACACAGGACTACTACTTTACAATCTAATTTGATTGAAAGCTCTCAATAAAATTAGAGATCTCCCGCCATATTGGACTTTTTGTTTTTCCAATACAGTCGAGGACTCTTTTAAGATGACTTAAACGGCTCCGGGAGTTCAGATCCCCGAAGTAGGCTTACCTACATGAATCTTCCTTTATCCGAAGGCGCTAAAGCCCTCTTTATATAAAGAGAGGGCTTTATCAACAATGCTTTCTATCTTTTTAGAGCATAAGTTGAAATGGCCTTCTGTTAACCGCCACTCCTTAGATGAAATCAGATCCTTCAAAATCTTATTTTCATTTTCTATTTGCTGCTTGTCGAGAGTTTGGAAAATCTCATCTTGAGATATTTAGCTTTCGACCACGGGAAAAGAAGCTGAAATAGTAGGAGTTTACCTTATAGCAGGACACTCGCCCGTTGACAACTCTTTCTTAGGTTACTAATCGGTGACTTCAGGGGAATCTATATTTCCCTGTTGGTTCAGGCCTCCTCTTCCATCCCGTGTTTTACTTACATTCAAATTGAGTGCTTTTTTTTTGTCTCCACTTGAGTCTTAGTTACTGGTAGCAATTTCATGACATTGCCCCACTGTAACTGGACAGCCAAATCGTACATCCTAAATATTATCCCGTACCTGAACGAATCATCCATGTTCGCAGGTCGGTAATATGTACGGATAAAGATCGGCACATCCATAAAGACTTCAAGCTCTATACTGGCACTAAGCCTTAGCATACAATTCCATCTTTGATACTCCAGATAAAGCTTCATCCACCCATGGTACAGAGTGTATTCATTGAATACTTCCATACCTGGATAGGCGAACACCTCACTAGGAGGAAGTCTCGACTGAAAGAAGAGGAGGAAGGATAGGATCTTTCGGAGTATAGTGCTCCAAAAGAGTCCAAATTATCCTACCCTCCACATGAGGGTGCAATGGAGCACCTAACACCGTGGATAACCCAATACGCAAGCTACTTTTATTTGAGTGCGCATGGATCCTCATCACCATCAGCCTCTTCATAAAACGTTTGTGTCGAAGAGACGAAGGTTCCCGCGGTTCAGAATGAGCTTCTGCGCCGGGAAGCCCCCGAATCTTACTCAGTGGGCATCATAAAGAGCTCTAAAGGGGTGTGAGAGGACCGGAAAATAATGAGTCAAGCCTGAAAAGAAAGTCGAACCGCGAAGGCAAGTATCCTCGCCCCCGCGATGGGAACTTTCAATAAAGCACAGTAGAGTGCTTTACCTACCAGAGGTATCTATAGAATGAAAGAATCATTTTATGCTTCCTTGGCCATGTACAACATGGATTAGCATTATGTCATTCCTACAATTCCTACAAGTGATCCACCTTCCAGTATTTGAAGGAGAGGACTTCGATATATTATATAATATGTTTCTTTCCATTCCTCGTGAGCCACTTATTTCTCCGAAACAAGAGATCAAAGTGATTTTCCTCCTTTTTCCCAATAAGTCGACGGCCTTACACCATTGGGATACTTCGAATAAACTAGCATACATATAGGATACACCAGTGCTAAAACCTTTTCTCAAGAGATCTTCCAAACTGTTGGGGTCCTTGCTCTGGATGGTCTTCCCCCGGTGTGAAAGCAGTTGGTTCCGTAGTTTTAGAATTCTGCTGATCCCAAGTACTCCATCTCCATCATTGCATATGAAAATATAGAAAGTAAAGAAGAAAAGGCATAACCAGAAGAATTGTGAAAAATAAGTGAATTTATCCAGTTGAGGCATGATTAGATTAATTGATTTCAATAAAATGATTCCCTCCAGACAGCTTCACTTCGTCAAGCCTCTAGGAGTAGTGAAGAACTATAGAAAGTTGTGGTTGGTTGTTGACCAACAAAAGCATGGGAGAAAACAAAAAGGGAGCATAGAGATTTCTTCTCTTATGAGATTGATAGTTTGATCGCGGGGGCGGCCCGGCAGGCTAGCGATCAGAAAAGAAAATCGATTCTATATACGTTATGGTATGGAAAAAGATCTGACTTCGTTAGAAGAAAGCTGCCTAGATCTTTGTATGTACAGGTCTCGGTAAGAGAAGAAAGTCTGCCCAGGTGATTAAGCCCGGTAAGACCCCGTGATAAGACATCTTCCGCAATACAAAATAACAACGGGGGATAAAGGATCCCCCTGTCTCACACCGCCTAAAGAAATATCCTTTTGGAGAACCATTAACCAAGACAGAGAGCTTGGCAGCGTCGAGGTGCTTTAGCAACTCGACTGAAAGGAGAGGAACCACACCCATGACTAGCTTGTTTCTGCTCGTTCGTTCGCTTGTAGTTTGCTACGCTGTTTTGCGAGTCATTCCATTCTCTTCCCTTAAACTACTATGTGAGGATCGGGGGGTCGTTACGAGATCCCCTTCTTCTTATCTTAATAGGAACGTAGGGCGTGTTATGGCTTGAAATCCTTTCGAAAAGGTCAGGGCGAAGGGTATCCAACCAAGCAACAAGGAAAATTACGAGAAGCAGAACAAAAGAAGATAGGGGATGGGATTCTAATGGATATTATCCTGTAGGGTGGGCATCCAAGACAAGATTGAATTCGTTACCGTTCCAGCCAGGCATCCGTGCAGGTGTCACAGGTTCCTCCTGAAAGGCTGCTCTCTCCCCTAGCGAGGAACCGGAACCAACTAATGGATCCATGGAACCCCATATATTGCATCTCCAACGGAAGGTCAGATGCTCCATCCGAGGGAAGAGAAGCCATCTCCGAGACCATTCCAGAGAATGAACTCATCCCTTTCCTTTTATCGAGACCCCATCTCCTGCAGCCAGAGAAGCGTAGGTGCAGCAGCTCTCTAGCTGCATTGAACCCTCGAAGTTCATACTGTCCTGACCCATACCCATGAGTCATTATCTCCCTAAAGAGATTGGATAAGAGTCACTAAGATAAGAATTCTGTCTGACCATATGATATGATATGATTTAACGAAAAGAGGTTTCTAGTAAGTGTGCCTCTAATTGGCATATCTCTCTGCTGTCGATTAGATACCTTCCTTGCCCTGCTTAGGGCTATGTGATAGCACCCAAAGGGGACTGATTCTATTTGAACAAGACCACAGGAACCATAGTCACACGGTCAAGCGAACCAAAGCCAAAGCGAAATCTCTTTCCGGCCTTTGAAGGCGCGTAGCGGGCTCTATACCCAAATCCTTCTAGTGTACGAGCGCTGCTGCTTCTTGGCCTCGCTCTTGCTTTGCAAAGATGGGTCGCAGCCTGGCACTCTCAGTCCCAGAACTAACAATCTCAGAACTCAGAATCAAAGAATCCCAGAACTTGGAATTCAAGAACTAGGGAGATAAGTGGTGAGTTGGGAAGGAATGTTAGGAACCTAGACCCTTCCCTTACCCAGACCCAGAACTAGGAATCTTATAACTAGGAATGTGAGTAACCCTGACCCTAAGCCAGAGAAGTTGGGTAAGTGAATGTGAATTAGAAGAAGTTTGAATGAAGGGAATGTAAGTGAGTGAAGCAAGAACAATGCTAGCCATAGGGGTTCCTCCAGCTTCGCTGAAGAAGCTAGGTTCCTCCGCAACTAAGCCAGTGACCAATGAAATGAGGGGAGAGTAGCTGATGAAATGAGGGGTGAGTACGCAGATTGTGAACCAACTCATGGGCTATTAAAATATTGTCAGATATAAGCCTTTCCGAAACAAATGCAGACTGTGTAGGAGACACAAGGGAAGGCAGAATCGGTTTGAGTCTGGCCACCATGATCTTTGATATGATCTTATACATGACTGAGCAAAGACTAATGGGTCGCATCTCTGTCATTAACCGAGGATTGAGCTTCTTGGGGATTAAGCAAATCTGAGTCAAATTCCAATCCACCGGAAAGGATCCTGTTCGAAAAAATTCCTCTCCTCCTGGTAGTAGCTATTAGTGAGTGATCGGCTGCTAGGACAAGAGGGCAATAGCACCGAGGAACGCCTCTGATCTTCCTTGCGTCTGTCTCTTCCGATTTCTTATCCGCTTTGAGCTCTGTTAGTAGCTTTACTTCCTCTAGTAGCTAGTTTAGAGTTCCTATCCTAGCTGCTAGCTGGTAGCTCTTCTTTCCTCGTAGCTCTCTTCTTGTAGCTAGGCAGTTAGTTGTTCCTATCCGACTAGTAGGAAGCGCGGCTATGGAACTAACAGAATAGATAGAGCGGCAACCGATGCTATTAGGAGTTCTTTTCGGTTTCTATACTAGCAGCTAGTAGTCCTATCCCTATTAGCTTTCTTGTTGGCATTCCTTTCGTAGTTAGAGTGCCATATACTTGAATTCCATTCGGTCTTGCTGAGCTTAGAAAAGCGCTCCTTTCTCACCTATGTACTCTGTTACCTTAGGAATATCAAAGGGTTGGACCATTGTCTGGAATGCAGGTATATAATTGTCGGGAGTGAG
>CM058239.1:13806666-13891721 GCA_030180135.1 Orychophragmus violaceus | reverse complement strand
GCCATGCACACTCCAGAGCAGCATCACGAGATAGAAAACTCGAAGATGATACCTTCTCGAAGCCTTGGCCTCGCACAGCTTAATTCTTCTCCTTAGTTATCTGTCTGAGTTACTTTTCAAGCTCTCTAGCTTCCTCAGGGACCTAAACAAACAAAACTTCCATTATGAATCATCTCAACAATATATATAAAAGAAATTTTTCTGATAATGCGTGAAACATGCAAATATGAACATGAGCATGGCGTAGCCGAACCCGAGACCCAGCTTCATCAATCAAGTCAATCGCTTTGTCGGGAAGAAACCGATCACTATTCATTCAAGAGAACATAATTGGGTTGAGAAAAAGCTCCAACTTGTCTAATATATTCTCAAAATATTATGTGTTGGTGAAAGACCGAACGTGTCTGCAACATACCAACAAAAAATAAACCGAACCAAGATCCGATTATGTTGATTCTATCATTTTCTCTAATCTGAGACAGTTGTCTGAAGAGGCAAATAACTCTCCACTCCTTTAGCTTCAGCTTGCTGCTTCTCTGCAACAGCCTTTGATAATCAAAACATCTGAAGAAAAATAATCAACTCCAAGTTTTTAAAAAGCTAGTATTAATTAGCTAAATCAGGATTGATCTAAGCTACCAAATCGTTGAGGCTCAAGTGATATAAGTTCTGATACGTGTGTGTTAGGTAAATAATGAAGAAAGAGAGAACCTTCTTGATGGTCTTGTTGAAACAATTCTTGTGATCATCCATGGAGGCATTGATGAATTCATCAATGTGATCCTTGACGTCTTCTAGGAAATTGGCATCATCCTTGACCTTCTTTCTAGATGAAGAAATGGCCGGTTTTTTTAGGGTTTTCAGCTTGAGTTTTCTATGTATCCACTGGTTTTTTTTGTCCTAAAGAGAAATATGTAATGTAAGGTCTCTACACTAAAGAGATATTCCAATGAACTGTAAACTCAGTTAACACGAATCAATCCAGAAACCCAATGGATACAAAAACATAGAGCTTAAGAACCAATGTCAATGAAGAGATCTTTCTTAACTATCCAGCTCGGAAACAGAAAATTATGACACTTTACCATCCACACCAGATGAATGATTCCAAAAGTCTCTAATTACAGAAAGTGAACCAAGAATCCTCCAGTAATTGGCTACTCAATGTCAAATTTTCTCAGAGATTCTGCCATTAAACACACAAATATGGAAGCAAACATAAACATTGCTCGAAACTCTCCAAATTTCTTTCTATCTACCTAAGAAATTCCTCTGTGTTACATATCAATCGAAGGAACCAACGATTATGTTAGATCAAAACACAGAGGAACAACTATGTAATCAGTTACAGAAATGGTAACACATGTCACCAAAGCATATGAATCGAGAAAGCGTAACTGGCTAAAACAAATAAAGCAAGTTAACAAGCTGAAACAAATAAAAAAAAACCCATGTCGAGAAAATGAGATTCAAACACAGAGAAGCATTGAACAATCAGAGATTCAGATATCAGGAACTCACCAACGAGATGAACGACGACGACGGATGATGAAGAGTCTGGCTTGTGAGAGGATCTCTGCTCGCTAAAACGTGTTTGAAAAAGTATCTTCCTCGAAGAGATAGAGAAATACCTTGTTCCCATCGATGGGACTCAAGCCAACCAGACAGAATCGCGTACCCGAATAACATTTTGGAAGAAAGCCCAATTCCAACATCCTTTTTCTCTGTATAAAATTAGGGTTTTGGATGGACGGACTGAAATAAAAATATCAATGAAACAAAATTTTAATAGAAAGAGAAAGAGTTTCTCGTAGAAGATTTAGTTTAAAGGAAATGTAGGAAGGGAAATGAAAAACTTTTGTATTTTTTTTAAGATTGTTGTATCCCTAATTAATTAAAAACAATAAAAAAGGAGTGGAATTTATTGTAAGTAAACTAAAAATAATGGGCAATTTCTATTTTGTAGTTCTCCTTTAATAGTATAGAATCACTAGTGCATATGGATTATATGAGTACAATCTAACTATAGTAGTATTTATGATTTTATTCATGAATATACTAAAATTATATGTTTAGTCACATTAGTTAAGTTTTTATGTAATTTACTATATATTATTTGCGAAGTCGAATTATTGAAATCGATGATGTGGAAGATTCTTGGCCAATCAAAACTATGATGTCATAAATGACATGGTTTTATTGAAATGTTTTGATTGGTCGAGAGTTTTTTTACACATTAAAAATAAATCAAAATTCGTTTTCGAAAGATTATTTAAAAAAAAAAAATCAACAATTAATCAAATTCAATTAAATGATATTTCCTAAAAATTCGAATGTAATCTTAACTACTTCCCTAAATTTTATATAGTAGATTAATATTTAGTACATAATATATTTCCTTATTTTTCAAATTCAAAATAACACACCATCTAAAATTTAGCAACTACTAACTATCGATAATAATGAGCAAATTTTAAATTGTGGCAAATACGACGAATCATATATAGCAAATTTAAAATGTAACCAAAAATCTTATTGCTAAAATATTAAAACATTTAGTTAAAACAAAATATTCTCTAAACTAATTTGATCTCATCACTTAGGTCTCCAAACTATTATAAATTTTCTTCTCGATTTAACCTAATTAACATTCACTTCAAATCATCGCTACATTTTATAATATGGGAGAATTAGTTGAAACCACTAAGAACGTCCCTCGCAGACATCGTTCGACTTATGTTTTGCTTGAAAAAATAGACACAAGCCTCGAAACCGAAAAAATCCAGGTAAGGGTTTTAACACAATAGACTTTGTTTAACTCTAAGTCTGGATATGTAATAGAGATGATTTGGTCTGACATAAAGGTACGTTTATAGTCTCTTATTTTTGGGTTTCTGTTAGGTTTTATATTGTTCATTCGTATACTTATAATTTTGTTTTACTTTCTTCGGGGAACAAGAATACAAGCATCATGCGATGAGTCCTTATTCAACAAACATAAAGGATGTCTTCAAATAGGTAAAAATGTTATGGTTAATCCTTTTCTTCCAAGGAATATATTGGCGACTTCCGTCCAAGTGATCTTCCTTACAAGTTATCAATCACCCGTACTAAAAGAATTAAACCATTAGAAGATTTTGAGATTGAGAATCACGATAAGTATTGTTATACTATTTCTCAAATTCTCGAGAGATCTCTTGATAAAAGTGTTTTGATTGGTAAGATGTTTTTTTGTAATATATGTATTATTCCTTATATTATACTTTTCAAACAATCGTTGTTAATTGTTGTTTTACCTAAATAAGATGTTATGGGAGTCATTATCCGCATGGGTGCTATTGTAGATGTGAAGACTAAGAGCAAGTCGGGAAACAGCACCAAGCTTGAATTATACCTGAAAGATAATGGTTAGAACATTATTCGTAATTAGGAATATAATAAATAAATAACTTTATATGATTTTTTATCGTGTATATAAATACAGAGATGATGCATTACCTTGCACTTTATGGGGAGATCATGCCAAACAAGTGATTGAACATACTACCACCAATAGCTCATCACTAATTATATCTAAGAAATCCTAATATCATAGTACTATATTTTATATTGTCTTCTGATTAGTTTCTTTTGTATCTCGAGTTGCTAATGGAAGCTATACGTATTTTTGAAAAATCTTTAGCATATTTGTTTTTTTCATATTCTATACATTTTGATTTTTGTTTACAAAGTTTTACTATTTTCATTAACAGATCTAAATTTGTTTCAGCTAATTTCGGACGTTCAATTGATCCTATGGAAATTTTGCCTATTGTTCTTCCTTCTTCACAAATTGTTTTCGACGATGATGTCGGTTTGGAATATCAAGAAAAAGAAGATAAATTTCAGGCATGGATGAAATGCAATCAAGTTAATCTTCAAGAAAGACGTCTTCTATATTCACAAATAACAACTAAATTTGTTTGGATAAAAAAAAAGGCATGAATGGAAACCCCACATACAAGGTAAATCGCGTTTATGTGGTTTACCAGTATATGCAAAAGAAATTGGAGAACTATACTACTTACGACGTCTACTGGATGTAATAAGGGGACCATGTGGCTATTTGGATCTAAAGACGATTACTAATGTTGTTTATGACACATTCCGAGATGTATGGTTTTCCCTAGAAGATATTGAAATTCTCTAATTTATGTTCAATTATTTTAATCAGCTATCTAGATGTTTATTTCTAATAATTGTTGTGTTTCTTTTCAATAATAGAAAATCATGATTCTCGATTTTTCATTATTATTCTTAATTTTATTTATTTTTATAAAATTATGCTTCAATTAAAATACAGTTTTTATTATTTATACATGTTTTCTCCTAAATTAAGCTAAACAATCTTCGGAAAAAAATTATTTATCCCGCACAAAGTGCGGACGAGTCATCTACTACCAATGTAAGCATGGCTGAATCTAATTTCATAATTTTATCCAGATTTTAGCAGCTTGCGTTTTACTTGTTACACATCAAATACTAGTAATTTTGACATATACCTTTTGTTTTTAATCTTCACTATACTTTTACAGTTTTACTTATTTTCTTAACCATTTTAAATTTATTTAAAGTTTTAGTAATTAGTATAAACATAGTATGTTAATATCATGACATATAAACAAAATTATTTTATTCTATTCAGTAATTTTTATTATTTAATTAATTATTTTAATAAATTCAATAATCTATTTAATATTTTTAATATAATAACTAGATTTTGACCCGCGCTAAAGAAGCACAGGTTTATGTTTTCATTGTTAGAATATATACTTTTATCTTAAATTTATATTTTTATAAATTAATTCCGTTAACTATTTCGTCTAATTTATATCAAATGAAAATAAGATGATATAGTGTTAAATGTGAGAAGAAATTTAATAAAATTTGTTTTTGTTTTGATATTATTGACTATATATTATATATTAGTAGTTGTATTTTATTATTATTTTTAGTATATGATTAGTCATGCTTGAACTTGGTTAATCTATTTTTCAACACGTGTTGTAATGATATATAATTTGAAAATTTGATGGAGCAAACCGTTAAAATTGTATTCAAACATGAACTATAATTTGACGCATCATATATTTAAATAATATAAATATTAAATAATTTAAATATTTATATTAAATTTAAAATATATCAATTGGAATTAGTTAAACTCGTGCAAATTTTATTTTTAGAAATCGAAATTGGTTAATTTATTTTTAGCCCATTTTATTATAATTTAAATATTTTTTAATTTGATGAAACAACCCGTTAAAAAATACAATCGTAAAAAACGTTTCTTACAAAATAAATAATTTAAAATATTAAATATGATCTTGTTAATATAAAAATAAATATTTATATTTGAAACAAATAAATAAAGAAGACATTAAAATATATTTTGATAATCATAACTAAAGAATATTATTTTATATATAAAAAATAGTTGATGTTTAAATTATGTAGTTATATTTATTAATTGATTTAATAGTTTTATAAGTATATATATATATATATATATTATTTTAATTAATTAGGAAAGTAGAACACATTATATTTACTCTGTTTGGATACATGTTTAGTAATTATCTTGTTTGGAAACATAGATAGTAGAAAAAATGTTATATTCCTTAATTATCCTTAATGAATATTAAAAAATTTCTTTAATCTTTAGTGGCATAACTTGTAAATAACACATGCCACAAAGTTTAGTTTCCTATGTACTCTAATTTTTTAATAGTATTGATATAAATTTAATTGACTACTGTGTTTATAAAATCAAGCTTTTAATTAATTAAGATCATACATTATCGATTCATTTAACTCATATGTTATTTCGAGAATTGGAGTTAAGAGTTAGTATTACCATTAAAATTGGCAGCTTGATCTCGACTTATGATTTGTTTGGCTTACTGGAATTGGTTGGATTGAAGTTTGAACCATCAACAACGTGATAGTATTGTTTCTCAAAAAAAAAAAAAAGTGATAGTGGTGGTGTTCGTTTGGCAGTCGCAGGACTGCCACTAGTCGTTGTTCGTTTACCAATCGCAGCATCCTGTGATAGTCGTAGCGATCAGTCGCAGGTTGTCTACGATCGGATTTTTGATCGCTATAGATTTTCAACGATGCGAATTACTTTCTGCGATTAGTCGCTGCGATTGATCGCGCGATTACCAAACGAACAATCTTGCGATCGCAAATAAAATAAAATTATTTAATTTTAATAAAAATAAATTTGAAACTTAAATTAAATAAAAATAAAAATAGATTAAAATATTAATTTAAATCATTAATTTTACCAAAAAAAATATTAGTTTTATTTTCCATTAATGTCACTTATTTAAAAAAGTTACTAAACCTATAAGTCATTAAATCTAATTATATATGCATATATTTAAATAGATCAGGACCGACCTGGTTTAGTAAGTTCTCTGATGAAACTGGGCCGCCTTGGGCTAGGGTTCCTTTAATGGGCTATTTCATTTTAAATTCATATATGTTTTATGTCAAACTGAAAGGTTTACAATCAATCAATCGTAATAACTAGAGAATTTTCTCTCCGTCTAAACTATCTATATATTTTCAATAAATCACTAATTTTACCACAAAAATATTAATTTAAATCATTAATTTTACAAAAAAAATATTAGTTTTATTTTCCATTAATGTCACTTATTTAAAAAAGTTACTAAACCTACAAGTCATTAAATCTAATTATATATGCATATATTAATCTCATTACTGAAAATCATATAATAGTAAGTATATATATATATATATTTAAATTCCAATAATATAAATTTATGGGATTCTAATGCATAGCAATATATAACTTTTTAGATTAGATCGAAAAATAATCAAAGTTGAAGCCGAAATAATTTATAAAAAAATACAAATGAAACTAATTATATATACATGAATGATAACAAAATTAAAATGTAATAACTTCTTAGCAAAAACAAAAATATATGAGTGAATATATTAAAAAAACCCAATGAACAGATCTATAAGAAAATAAAAAGATCTTCGACCAAAAAAAAAAAAAAAGATAAAGTCTAGATGTAGAACCAACAAAAATAAATTAAAAATATTTCATGATTAAACTATATTAAAAAGGTATTTTATATACGAATAGACTTACCAAAAATATTTCATGCCACAAATGAAGCATAATAAACTTATTAATTAGATCAGCCCAAAATATTTTATAAACAGAGTCTAAACTAAAATCAATACATAATTAAACTATATTAAAAAAAATTATATACGATTGAATTAAAAAAACTTAAACATGTACATTTATATTTAAAAAACCATAATAGATATAAATAATAATAATTAAGAGTTTTTCAAAGAAAATGTTGAAAAACAAAAAGAAAATATTGTATTATTAAAAATACACAATATTAGTGAAAAATACACAAAATATGGAACATAGACAAAAGAATTAAAATAAAATATAAATTCAGTTTAAAAACTCGGAGCGTGCGCGGAAGTTGACCATCTCTGGTTATGAACATAATTACAATATTACTCCAATTTTTTCAAGAGCTAATGATAGCACATTCCCGTTCCTTTAACCGCATATACGAAGAATACTGGCTCGAAACCTGCAATGAGGACCCATCGACAATAGATTTATTGCAGCTGTTACTGTTACATTGTTGTTTTTTTTTAATTAATCTGGGGGTATCCCGAGTCTATGGAAGGGCTCAGACTAATCCCCAAGGGGAGGTGCATCTCATGGATAGACCCTCTCTCCGGGTATTCAAATGGACCCCTAAAGCAAGGCCCATATCCATGTGGGTGTCCTTAAACAAATGTGACTTAGTTTCGCATGGAAGGAGGATCGAACCCGGAACGTGTTAGCGTCCAAGGCCCGTCCCCAACCACTTAACCACAAGAGCTTGGACCCCCAGGTTATTGATTCAACTTCTCCTATATTGATTCATATAGCAGAGGGAAATTAGTGGGGATATAAAAGCCCCGCCCCTAAAAATCAAAGAGTCCTTTTTGGCGGGTATTGCCACGCGGCTTAATTACGACCACTCCCTCGGGAATAAGAGGCAATAATAGAACACACTGTATAGAGTACTCCCCCGCTTTTCTCGGGTTTCCAAAGGCCCGTCACTCCTTACTCGACAGCTCAAAGCTGACCAGAGTCCTCGTTTACCCTACACTATTTAGCTCTGCCTACTCAGATCACGCTTTTATTTGTCTAATTTTTATTGGCTGATTCCCAGGTACATAACTGACTTCGGCCAATCCTTACTCGACAGCTCCGTCCTTTCTTAGGTGAGCTAAGACCGAAGCTAGCTCTAATTTCCCCGGAAAGACGGAACCTTTCCAGCTCACTCTGTCAGTCCACTAAGACGCGTATAGAGTAAGCACTAGCAATCACTTTTTCAGTACAATAAGTCCCCTTCTCCACGACCACTTTTGTTTTTTGGCTTTCTTGGATTCGTTTCCCCAGTAATTCCATTTTGGACTCGGGCGTGGGCTTTTCCATTGGGCTCAGTATCTAAACCATAAGAATCCCATCAGTCCCCCTCTCCTCTTCCTGCTTGTCAATGGGCTTAGATGGATCAAAGCATTAGATAGAATGCTAAGTCCCCTCAATATTCTTCTTCTTCAGTGGCCCAAGCAAGATCATCTATCAGAGAGGCCCTTTAGTGGTGCTTAACCAGAAGTGCTGCTTTCTTCCTGATAGTTGTATCCCCGAATCCAACTATGATTTGCTGAGCTGTTGCAGCTCCTTTCCTTTCTTCTTTGTGGGCGGACTGAGAAGGGCCCGTATACCGTACGTATCCCTCCGGTGATTGTCGTTCTGTCTTCCCTTTCCTTCCGTTGTTGGTTGTCCGGGACTGGCTTCAATGTTCGGGTAGCATTACCTTTGTTCTGCTCTCCTCTCTTTGAAGTGTACTTTCCGGCCGAGAAGTAGCTTTCTTTCTAATATAGGTTTTTCTCTGAAGGCTAACCTATATTAGTTCCTGCTGCTACTGTATGTTGTGTACCGAGTGCTGGCTGTTATAGTATGGTTATAGCGTTGATGGATTGTTTGTTATCTCCTTACTGCTATTAGCTGTTGTTATAGGGCTATATTCCTACTGTTGTTATCTGTTAATATGCTGTTGTTATCTGTTAATATGCTGTTGTTATCTGTTCTCTGTCCTTACCGTTGTTAGGTGGGAATAGGTTGTTAGCGTAGCTTCTGTTCCTATGCTTGAATGTGTAGTGAAGGAATGGAGGGGAGCTCTTATTAACGGCCGGAGCTAAACTCCGCTTAGCCCGGACAGGGACAACCAAAGCAGGAACTTAGAGACTCCTAGTAATACATCATACCTACTAAATCAGTCTATTGGGGCTATAGGTGTTCCCCCCGGGAAAATAACCAATGGAGTTGATTACGTTGTGAGTAAACGAGGAAAGGCGTAACATTCCATAGTTAAGGGTCGTTCATTAGCCCTACTAGTCAAGCACGGGAAGCTAACTTTCTATCAACAAAGCTAGCGGGGTTTCCGGGCCTTGTTTTGGTCCAATGTGAAAAGCTACATCCGAGGAATTGTATGATTCAGATACCTGACGAAATAAAGAGAGAAAAGATCGGGCGGGATAGCTGGGATGACCTATTTCAAGATCAGATGATCCACCAGCTTGTCTGCTTGTGAGGTTGAGGATTTGACTGTTATGATCTCTTGGCCCGTGCCTCCGTAGTGTAGTGTAAGTTCTTAGACCAAGATTCGAAACCTTGTCTTTTCCGCTTCCCTTCGCAGGAAATTTTTGACAGAAAGTAGCGACACTGAGGCTATGATTGGTACGGACTGTGACTGTGGGCTGTGACTGTAAGATTTTGGCTGTAGAGATTTTGGCTGTGAAAACTGTGACTGTAACTTTAAAAAAATTTAAAAGCCTGATTGTTAACAAAAACTGTAAAAGCTGTGACTGTACTTTGAATAATATTTTTTTCATTAAAAATTATAAATTAAGTCAAACTTAAATATATGTGTCAATATTTTAATAAAATTTATATGTTATCATTGTTATGAAACTTATAATTTTTCAGTTATTTTCTAATTATAGTGTTTGATTGTTTTAAATATTTGTAGATCCACTGTAATCTTTAGCACTCGATTGTTTTTGTCTAAAAATAGCAATGAATTATTATTTGTTTGGTTAAATAAAATAAAAAATGTTATTATAATTTATTATTATAGTTAGATATTAATTTTTGCAGCAAAAAAATAAAGAATGCCTAAAATAATTTATATTAGAAATTTAATTTATTAATTATTAAAATTTAACTAAAGCCAAAATTTATTAAACAAAAATCTATTAAAAAAAACTAACGACAACTAGCCCACATTGCGTTGGCAATTTCATCTCGCACTCCTTCCATGTATTGTCTCGAACTAATATCTTCTTCTACTGTGTTCGGAGTGTCGTCCTCATTGATAGCATGTCCATTCGCATTTTCTTCTACCGATTGGAAATCGGGATCCACAATATTTGATTTGCGAATGTAATTGTGAATGGTCATGGTTGCTACCACAATTTTTCGCATAGTAGATATTGTATATCTAGCTTCATCCTTCACAATACGCCATTTCTTTTTCCAAACACCAAAAGTTCTCTCGATAACAGATCTAACTGATGAGTGACGACGATTAAACAATTCTCTATGATTTTTCTCTGGTTGGTCGACGAACCGATTTAGGTGATAGCGCTCTCCTCTGTATGGACAAAGAAAACCACGACGTAATGCATAACCCGAATCTCCAAAATAATATTTACCCTCCGGTGGATGAGGAAAATTAGGATCATCGTCCATAGCAAGCGAAAGAACTTTTGCATCATGTGCAGATCCTGGAATACCAACATAAATATATGTAAACAACATGTCCAAATCGCATATGGCAAGGATGTTCATTGTTGGATGTCCATGTCTATTCCAGTATCTTCTTTGATCTCGTCCAGACACCATAACAGGTACATGTGTTCCATCAATTGCACCGATAAACCCCTTAAAATGTGGCCAATAATAACGCTTCTTTGATTGCAACTTAGGATGAACTTTTGTAAGAGATGCAGGATCTTGTGTGAACATATCTTTGGCCATTAATACAACTGCATTTAGTACCTGATGAAATTTTCTAGAGACTGTCTCGGCAGAATGTCCAAATGTATGCATTGCAGTCCGTTGTGTTATATTATGTCCACACATGTGTAGGAACATAGCCACACTCTCCTTTGCACACATATTATATGTATCCTGCAACCCATACATATCTGAAAGATCAATGCATAATTTGTTAAAAGTATCCGGCCACATTCTTAACAAGTTAAAGCATTGTTCTGGATGACCATTGATCATATCATGAAGAAATTGCCGTCCACGGTTTGCATCTGAACACAAAGGTCTTCTGATTCCCTTATTTTGATCAATATCATCTTGCTCAAGTAACAAATCATCACCTTCTTCGTCTTCGATTATTTTCCATAATAATATCTAGATTATAAAAAATAAATATGTATTTAGTAAAATACAAAATCAATAACTTTTTAAATTAAAAAAAAAAAGTTTACATATTACCTTACGAGAAGAAGATGAAGATGCCATATCTGAAACAACAACAATTTTAAATCAGTAAAAAAGATTTAATGGAAATTAGAAGAATTTATACGCAGGAAAAAATATATATGCTCACTATTGTACCAGTAGAGTGTGCAAGTGTTAAGAAAGCTAACTCCATCTATATATAATGTTTTTATATCTTCTAAAAATAGTATTTATTTTTTTAATATATTATTTGGTTTGAATGTTTATTTATTATTGATTAATATGTCAAACGAATTCTCTTACTAATAATAGAAGTATTGACTTCTTCATTACCCTTTAATTTTGCAATTATCGATTTGTTTTTATGATCAGTAACAGAAATGAGAGTCAAGCTAGCCTTTCGTTCATACCTCCTAGTTTGGTGAGAAATTTTAGCTAGGGAGTTGTGTGGACTAAATAAAAAGTAGTATACTGTTTAGGATTTGTTAATGTTTTACGTGTTCATAGGGAGATGAAAAAACAAAAGAGGACAAAGTTTTTGACTATAACTTAAATCATTATCAAAATTCATTTAAAATAACTTTACCATGATGGCACTTTTAACAACCAAAAAAATATATTTTTCAATAAAATTTAGCTTCATTAGCATTACTAGTGTATAAAAAAGATTGTTGCTTTTCCATTTCTTTTATTCTCGTATAAAACAGTAGTAGTTTGATTAGAATGTGTTTAACTTTGACATATCCTTTAAAAATGGTGATAACGAGCACAAATATGAACACTGTTGAATATATATTAAAAATTTTAAAACCTCATTTATTAGAAATTTATTAAATAGAAATTGAAAAGCAACATAATACTATGACAAAAGAAAAGCAACGAACTATTTAGTACATTAGTAATACGAATGAAACTAAATTTATTGAAATAAAAATGCTCCACAAAACATATCTAAATAAAGTTGTAGTCTGGATAAGATGGGTCTCTCTCCACTTGGATTGATCGTTGTAGATAATTGAGAAGATGTTCATCGTTCGACAATCCTAGAACCATTTGTCTAGCTGTCTCACTATTTTCAATTAGGCCAATCACTTCCCAATAAAAAGATGAGTTATATTCCAAATTAGAGAGTTGGTGTACACGTCGTACAGCTCTCTCTCTGTCTGAACCCATTGCTTCTCCCGCATATTTAATTGTCTCCGATCGTCGATCGTACGCCATTGCAATTTCAGATTTTTCACCATTCCCTGAACCTTTACGTTTACGCCTAACATTTGTATTGGAATGACTTTTATTTGTGCTCGGAGTTTCACAGAAATTTGATTCATTGTCATCACCTTTGTCAGATTCATCTACTTCAGTTTGCGTGTCAGTGACATAATCATCCACCGGCACATACTCATCAGGACCATTTCCAACCGCCCAACCATCTTCACTGCCAACATACCCTGCTGCAAATATTTTATCTAGCATATCAAGATCTTGCAACGGTTTCTTTTGAATATGACTAGCACCAGCAATTTCCTATAAAAAAATATTGTTATTAATTGATTATTATAATGTAATATAAATAATACACTAAATAAAAATTATTATATATATTTACCGTGCAACGATCTTCCCACCATTCCTTATCCATTTCAATTTCTCCATTAGAATTGACATAAACTCCAGTTTTTCTGCTTAATCTTTGGTATGCATTATACCACATTTTAAGATTATCGTAATGATTTTTTAAATTTTTCCAGAGTAGCTTATATCCTGTTGCCTCATGAAATTTGTCAATCAATTGCTCTTTTCCTTCTTTTGTTAAATGCACTTCTTTCCAATTCTCTTCTTCTTGTTGAGAAATAAACAACTCAAGAAAAGTATGAGTGTTATTATCGCTCCATGTGATCTTTTTCTATAAATATTAAACAAACAAAAATATAGATATATTAGTATAACATAATAAATATATAAAATTATAAAAATATGTCTATATTACCTTACGGAAAGACGATGACGACGACATTTCTGAAACAAAAATTATTTTAAATTAATAAAATATTATACATATAAATCTAATAACTATCTATTAATTAGATAAGAAAAAAATATGGAGACAAAAGCATAGTTAGATTATTGTACCTGTTGAGTGGGTAAGTTTTTAGAAAACTTTGGGTGTGTATTTATAATGATTTTGTGATTTCTAAAAATAGTATTTGATGATTTGTTTTATTTTTTTAGGTTGAATGGTTCTTGATCGTAAAATAATGTCAACAATAAGTTCATTATACTAATAATAGAAGTATTGACTTTGTAAAAGTTGTGGATTATTAGTAAAATTCTGATTTATAGTGCAATAGATAGGATCAACGAAGATAAAAGTATGCTTTGATTTTGTCAAAACAAAAGTCAGACATATTTTGTCTAACGGAAGCGGATTATTCATTTTTTTTTTTTTAATTATTATGAGGTATAAAGTTCTAACAGTCAGAAATAAGAGACTTTTAAAAAAACAACAGCAAATAGCCTTTTAAGAGAAAAAGTGACTTTAAAGACTGTAGAGAAAAAAAAGGGAGTTAAAGCATGCTTGGTAAAAAAAATACTGTGAAGACTGTGAAAAAGGCTACAGCCTCTACAGTCCCTCTACCAATCACTACCTGATACCTTAGAACTAACAAGTACCAGGCCTAGACCGGGGAGTCGGAACTAATAACAGCTTTTATAAACTCCAAATCCAACTCTTCCAACTCCAAGTTGGACGCAGGAAACTCTACCTACAACCCTCAATTCCGGAGGTTGGCAGCTCATCAACTACGAGAAAAATGTGATCGCAATCAAGCACATAACATTGAATCTCGTGCAAGACATTCTTTAGCTAAGTCTATAGCAGCTGATTCAATAGCGGATGGTCTTGTTGAAGGCTTTTTGACTTCTACTGAGAGCAAAGTCCTTACTTACCAGACCGGGCTACTTGAATGAAAGAAAAAATGTCACGAACCCAACTCCTAGGTCACTAGGAAGAAGAATGGAGGGAAATAGAAGAGGTCCTGTAAAGAAGCTTTCATTCGATGCTTCTGATTCAACTCCCAGACAAACAAGGAAGTATGCGCGAAGATAGGGTTAGTCCCTGCGGCAGGCATTATCCGGGAACGATTATCCAGGAACTTACAGAAGGTTGGCGTGACACGCCTAAATCCACAACGCTTCAGGCGAAGAGATATATCTTTCCGCTTTAGCAGCTTGAACCCTTCGATCAAGAGATACCTTAAATAAAATCAACTAAGTAGCTGACCTCTTAGACGTTCGTGGGTATTCAAATTCATACATAATCTTCTCCGACATGAGATAGAGTGAGAGGGCCTGGCCTATTCCATATAACTTAGTATTCCACCTCAAATAGTAGAAGTCTTGTCTTTGACTGAGGGTTAGGAAGCCATAATAAAACAAGTCTTTGAAGAGACCGTGAGCAGGAATGAAGAAGCTTAGGCGTGGACAGAGCAACGGACAGATAGAGGTTTTGTTCCCTTCGGACCCTAACGTGATACGTCTTCGCCATGTGCTATTACTACTCTTGCTTGTAAAGTCCTCTAAATGAGTGTTGAGTCTACTAACAGCACGTCAACAATCTCTTTCTTCATATAGTATACCGTCCGGTTTGATACTCGGACACCTATTTACAACAGATACGGATGAAATCCTGCTGCGCTTACGCCTTTTGAGAAGCGGGGTTTCGGACGACTAAGACCTATAATAATTCCTTTCTTCTTAACTGAATACGGAGAATGCGGAACTTTTCATCAAACACAAACCTCTTGGAGGAGAAGACCAATTGCGTCTTTGACATGCGGAAAAGTTCTTATAACGAATAGTGAGAACTGCGCCAAAAGCGAGTTCTGAAAAAAGGTTTCAGACCATCAGTCTAAATACCAGTATGTAGTAGTTGTAGTCCGTCTGCCTGTATCCGTCCCTGCTCTTGCTGCCCAAAACGCAACTCCAATTTGAAGGTTTATAGACCAGTACAGTCATTCTGTAGGAGTACGGATCAGAGAGAGGAGAGTTTGTTCACGAGCCGTAAAGTAAATAGTTAGGACCAGCGGAACAATGTGAAGGAAGGCAGTTTGCTGCTCTTCTTGCTCCAAGACAAAGGCATAGAGCTGACTGAGTCAAAGATTCAAACCGGTAAAGCGGCTATGCTCCTCGCTCTGATTAGTTTATCCCGCCTGCACTTCAGAATCAATCGGGATAGCGAGCCTCCAAAGATCGTTTCTAAAGCAAAGAGATAAGTGATTTCATCAGAATAAACGGGCAAGTCACTTTAGGTTAGGGTTCTTTCAAGTCACGGGTTCCTCCACATTCCCAGAAAGGCTCTAGACATAGGGAATGAAACCCCAACCACATAATATAGTCAAGTGGTAAGCAAAGAGATTTGGAAATGGGGCTAGCGCCCCTGCTTCAGCTACACCTGCAAAGGGATCACTCAAGAAGTAAGCTGCGATTAACCAGGCTCACTTCCTTCGTTCGATAGGGGGTGAACTACGCCTTACACAAACGAACCCTCCGGTAACGAAACCGGAAGAGAGACAGCAAGCCATGACGTTCCCAGTGATGTACAGATTCCTCTTCGCTAAACTAAACCATGTACCATTCCGAATGCAACGATTACAGACAAGAAAAACAGCACCTAGAGTACAAAATTTGACTAATTTGCTAAATTGGGGATTATGACAGAGCAGTGAAGGAAGAATGAAAGAGAAACAATAAACTGTTCCCAAGGAAGAAACATACAAACCCACTCGTGCTTCTCGTCGATTGACAGAATAATACGTATATAAGAAGAAGGCTGCTTAGAGGAGTGATATGTTCATCTAACTCAAAATATTGTAAGAAGAAGAAGGATGGAGCAGAAAGATAGAAAGAGCCGTTGCTGGAAATCAGAGAAATAGTCGAGTTATTGCATTCCTCTCACAAACTATCAATTTCATAAGAGAAGATGATAGATCAGTCAGTTGAGAGACGAGGCGGTTCTTTGCCTGAACGAGTTGAGAACAAAGTGGTGACGGGTAGTAGCTCAGGTAGAGTGAAGGACTGTAAATCTTTCTGTCAGTGGTTCGAATCCACAAGCCACTTCTAGCTCTAGCGTAGGTTCAAATCCTGAAGAAAGCGAGAGTAGAGCTTCGATTGAATTTGCTTAACACATGCAAGGATGTCCAACTCAAGCCCTTAATAAATCTCTTTCGAAAAGATTAGCGGACCAAGGTGCTTAGCCTCGAACGGGCCAAGTCCTTTTTGGCGATCCAGCTAAGCCGGTAACCGTTCTGGTTGTAGTAGAAAGAGTTTTTATGATTCGGCTTGAGGATGACATCAGAGCAAAAGAGTGGAGGAAAAGCGCTTGCGGTCAGTCTCTGTATATCTTCCTTTCGCTCGCTAACAACAAAGGAACCACACTCTGAATAGCAACTCCACCTCTGACTCTTAGTTATTCGATAGATCCAGCCCCCTATGCGGCACCTGCCTTTACCTTCTAGCCTGGGTGAGCATTCTGGCAAGCGCTCGCTAGCATTCCTCTGTGCTATAGTTTTCGATTACGATACTTTATCGAGATCCGTAGGCGAAAGCTAGTCTCCTAAACGAAGCTGAGGCCACTCTAGGATTCCTTGCTTCAGTCTGCTAGGCTGGATTACAGGCTAGCGATTGAAGTGAAAAGAGATAGATATTTGTTCTCATTCTACTTCGACCACCCTACAGTAGCTACTTGGAGATTCCCCGTAAAATATATTTCCTGCCTTTTCTCTGAACTATGGCCATAGAAAGGAACTGAAGTGGATGGACCCTATCTTCGGTTATCAATCGATCTAATCTCTTCTGTCCTATCTTATATGTCCTATTATAACCCGACAGGAACAAACTGATTTCAGTACAGAAACTACCGGAGTCACATCTAGCTATCAAAGAAGAAGCTTACAGGCCTTATCCCAAAGGAAGGGAAGGTTGGCTTAGTCCTAAAAGAACGTCAGCTTGCATACCTTTTCCTTCCTTATCCATCTTTACCTAAAGGACGATAGGAAGATAGGAGAGATGTTCGCATTAACGTCTCGTCCGGGTCAAACTACAGGTATGAGTTCCATCTTACTTACTTGGCCCTAGCTTACTACTCCTACTGGGATACTCGCAAAGTAAGGCATAGCTAATAGCAGCTCAGTTTTGGCCTGGCCTTATTCAACTACCAGCACTGGAATGGAAGGCCCTAAGAGGAAATGAGGTTGACCTTTTACGATACGAGGAAGCTACAAACTCAAGAAGCTACCAGCTAAAGTTGGCAAACAAAGGAACTCTAAAACCAAGGAAAACTCACTGCTTATTTAGCAGATGAAGAGCTCAGAGTATAGTCCATCACAGGGGTGTGCTTTAGTGTGCTGAAAACAACTAACCGGTGTGCTTCAAAGCATCCGAAAAGCAGAGTGGTACAGCACTGTGCTAGAGGATTTGCTAGTCAACCAACTTTGGGTCAACAGCACACCGCTGCTTCGCTGCTTTTTGGAAGACAGCTCTAGCGCAGCAAATGAAGCGCAGCAAATGAGGGCTGAGCAGATTCCCTAGCCAGACATATCAATCCATACATTAGCAGCTCCATACATTAGCAACTCAACTGCAGCACACCGGTGTGCTGTACTCTTAAAAGGGTTTAGCTACTTATGAGATCTGAGGAACAACCCACTAGAAGTATAAGGAGCTTCCTCACAGTACATACCCAGCTAATAAGCTAACAAAAGCAGCTCACTTCCCAATGTCTGGTAGAACAGAAGGAGCTCTTTATAAACTGAAAGGAAGAGTGTGCTTCGCCTTAGTGTGCTGAACAGGTACATGAGTTCCTAGGAATCTAGCTCTTCTTTGCTTTGGTGTGCTGCAGTGTGCTAAGGAATCGAAAACTTTCATTTTATATAGGGGCAAAACCTCATTCGATGATTTTAGCTCGGAGGAGCACATCGGAATCGAAAACTTTCATCTCACATAGCTGTAAAAGTCATCAACCCCATTTTACTTAGTAAAAGCACATCGTAATCGAAAAATTCCATTTCGTATAGCGAGAAAAGTCATCAACCCATTTTTAGCTCTACAGACCAATCTTTTTTTGAAAAATTCCATTTCATATAACGGCAAAAGTAAGCAAAAAGGAAAGATGAAGTAGTGTGGGACGAGATCTCTCTATTGATTGGGTGTGCTGCAGAGTCTTCACTCCTTTCCTTGCCCTTTCTTAGTCCGAGGGTTCAACCTCGGGATTCTTCCCATCCTGCTTGACTCCAAAGCAGCTTAGAAGAGTAGCTGAAACTGAGGAACTGACATCCGATAGCACACTAGAAGATTAACCAAGCAAAGTAAAAGCAAAGCAGAGGAGTGCGCTAAAAAGCAGGGTTGGTTGGGTAGTAAGTACTCCTATTTGTTGAGGTCAGACCCCGAAAACCTGTACTTTCTTTTCAACTAGGGAATCTGCCGGCAGCTCCTTAGAAAACCGGTGTCGCTGAGGCCCTTTAATCGAGAGATAGGAAAGTTGTGAGGTCCCAGTACCCCTGAAATGGAAGAGCTAAGAAAAACAAGGGCACCTTTCGGGGGTACTTTTATAGAGTTACCCAACTGGCAGCTTAGGAATCTGAAAGCAGCTAACTTCACACCAGTAGAAGACCTAGGATTTTATACTATTAGCGCGGGCTGAAGAGCATCTGATCAACTCCAGCACACTCGTCCAGAAACCCTGTTAACCAGCTTCAAAGGAAGAGTAGAAACCAGCTTCTAAGGAAGGGGTAAGAACTACCTATCTTATAATTCGAGGAACATCGGGGGTGCTGTAAAGCCCTATCCAACCAACTAAGAATCTAAACTGAGCAGCCCACCCGGAGTAGACATACATATGAAAGATCAAAGGTGAAGCTGCCTACTCCTACTTTTGGTGAAGGAAGGGCATTTACGGGCGGACTCTTGGAGAAACCTTGAAAAGTCTGTACTGCAGCACACAATCGCCCGAGAAAAACAGCTTTAAGGTATTGGTACCTCCGAAAAAGAAGGGATATGACAACTTTCAACACTTTGAGGGGGGCCGAAGGTCCCGGAACTCTAAACATAGCTCAGGGTTCCTCTTTTCCTCTTTCCCGTACTGCTAATAGTATGTACGCAGCACAGAGAAGTAAAGAAATTATATAACCCGACTTCTTCTGTAATGAGATATCCATTTCCAAAGACCGAGGATATCTAAGGATTCAAGAAAATAGATTTCTTTAAAGCAAACTGGCAATCTAAAAAAGCAGGGATTGGTGAGTATACAAATCCCTAATATGCGATGGATCTTAGCTTTCACAGTCTAGAGTCAAGCTCTAGCGAAGCAACCCTTTTAAGTAAGGGAATCCGCGGAGTTCTGCAGCACATGGATGGATTAAAGGAAGAAAGAAGACATCTGCTGCGATGGGCTGGGAAGAATCCTTCACCTAGCACTTGCTTCGTTAGGACTAGACCAAAGTTTCCTTCTTTCTCTTTCACGAAGTGTGCTTAAGAGTCCAGAGTTAGGGGTAGTTACTCTCCTTGATATGGGCCTCTGAGCCTGAGTACTAGTCATAGAGAAGTGCAGCACACCTTTGTTTAACCGGTGTGCTACTAAGCAAAAAGCAGAGAAAGGATAATAGGTCCTTAAAGTCTTTTCAGCACAGAATAGCATCCTTCAAAGCTTCTCTGATGGCTTCAGCACACAATGCAGAGGCTGTGCAACGCTCCAGCACAGCATAGAGATCCTTAAATTGTTTCATCAGTGGTTGAAGAATGAAAGCTCCAACCCATGCCGCACTCCAGCGAGTTGCTTGACCAGCACAAAGCTGCATCAACGTAAAATACTTGGCGTTACCTCAGCCACCAAGAAGATGAACGCGTTAGTGATAGTTGAGCCAATTGCCAAGCTTTAGCTTCCGTGAATGATTTTGACTAGGACGCGAAAATAAGGTTGTTGCAGCACACGGCCGTCTAAAGGTGCCATATAATCCAGGGGTGTACTAAGGGATTTAAGGATGTTGGAGTGTGCTTGTGTTGAAGAGACTGGGCCGATAGAAAGTCCTTTATCGAGAGGTCTTGGAAGGCATTGCTAAGGCTTGAAGACCAAACTTCCCTTGCGAAGGAGCATTAAATAAATGCTTAGCTGTTTCAGGCTCATTACAACGCTTACAGGAGTGTGCTTGTGCTGTATATTCCTCGGACTTCCAGTTCCAACCAGTAAAGCTCCCGCGGCTATCTTCCATAGCAAGCTTTGAATCTTTGGTGATGACAGCACACTCCTGTCATCCAGTTGAAACTCTATCCTCTGTTGTTAGCAATAGACAAGCCATACCCCGACCTCGTAGAATAGGATCCATTCTTAACCGGGAGCCATATCAATTGATCCTCTCTAGCGGTGTGCTGCAAGTCCTCTCACCGAGTGGATTACTGAACCCAAGGAAGTGATTGCCATTGTTCCACTTCCTAGACCCAGAAGTGTTGCTTGGAAAGACCTATCCTTCTTCGAGAAACTAGCCGGCAAGTAGTTTAGGTTTAGGAAGGTGACGCATCAAATGCTACTATAGTCGACTCAGTTACTGGTTGAGCTGTAGAAGTAGCGAAAGGCTGAGGTTGAGGGTTTCCCTCCGACCACTACTTACTCTGAAAGAACTCTAAATGAAATAGTAGCTTTCCAGGAGCAGCGGAAAGGGATGCTAAAACGAAGGAATGGAGAAGGCTTGCAGACCATATGAAGTTAGTTGCTTTACCAACAACGGGGCTACTGGTTTTCCTGTAGAAGGAGCTCTGACTAAGAATCTTCAGTCAAAGAAGCTGTTGAGGACGTAGGAGAAGCCCTTACAGGAGGAGATTCCTCAGCTGACTTACCTTTCTCTTTCATTTGCAACTATAGTAGTAGTTACTGTAGGAGTCCTTCTCTGTGCTGTCTCAAGGACTATGTTCTTTACACGACGGGTCATAGACCCACTCCTGCTTTTCGTCCCCCACCGCTTCCACTCTCTCTTCTCTCTTCTGTCGATGAAGCTCACTCATCAACAACTAGGCCTCCGTCACGTTCTGTTTCTGAATCAGGTTAGGATACGGCTCTAGAAGCTTCTGCTTTCTTGTCTCATGAGAGGCCGTAGAAAATGCTTCCATGAATGGAGCAGCAGAAATAGCTACTAGATCGGGAAGTGCCTTAACTACGAAATTCTCTCTTTCTGTCACGTAGGGAAAATATGCTGAGGCTACTTATCCTTTCCTTTCAAGTCGAATGTCAGAATCAGGTAAGGTAGCTTATGTCATAGGAACAACAGGTGGGGACCTAGCCCCCGGCGACTGAGGGGATAATACTTGGTATATCTATTCTCAGGGATAATGAACATGATATAGAGTTAGTGCCAAAAGGGATTTTATGAAACTATTCTTTAATCGCAAGGTTCTTGAACTCATGCTTAGGCTTAATTTGATCCTGGAACTCTATCTGTTTAGAGAAAGAAAACCTAATCTGTTCTTATCCAGCGGAGAATGCCTTATTTGATTGCTTTTATATCCCCACTAATTTCCCTCTGCTATATGAATCAATATAGGAGAAGTTGACCCACATGGATGTTCGGAACAGAGAACTGACAATAATACAACGTCGCATTCTCCGAAGATTGAGGAACAGGAAGAGATCTATTAAGAAGAGAAAGATTTATCCGAAAAAATATCTTACCAGTTACATACAATTATAAACTACACGAAAGTTGCCCCTTTTTCATGGGGATTTACCCATCACAGAGATGCACAGAGGAACAAAACGAACTTCATATATCCCTTTTCCACTCAATCCAGAAACAAGATTTGACGTTATTCCGCTTCGTCTCCATTTTCTTGTAACTATTCCTCAAGCAAGGCAGCCGATAAGTCATCGAAGGGTTTGTGTGAATAAAGGAATGGTAAGTATTACTCATTTGAAACTTTCCCACGGTGATATAATATCTTTTCAAGAAAATAACGCGATAATACGCGGTGAAGAAATAAGGAGATCTTTCTATAAAGAAATTTCAGTTGAAAAAATCATAGGCAAATTACTGCATCAACCGCTAAGAATGTGGAGAAGAAGCAAAACTGAATGGTTCCACCTACTCAAAACTAAGAGGGGATGCCGCCTACTACTAAAATCCCGGTTTTTGCAACAGTTGCGTTCTTCTATGCAAGAAGAAGACTTAGAAAGAACAAAGAAGTTTGGATCCGAAAAGTATGCTTAGGAAGTTCCTTCGCTGAGCACAAGAGAATGAAGAGGAATTTGTTAAAATCCCTATTCTTATCGAAGAGAAGGAAGGAGAAAAACCTAAATCTTCCTACTCGAACAATCAGTCCTATAGTTTACAACTCTTCTTTATCTTTATATAGTAATTCGACCTATTGCTTCGCATCCCCCCATAAGTTGACTATGAAGAGAAGAATCAAAAGGATCGAACTACCTACTCATTATTCGGAGGTTAATCATAGAACACCAAAAGCTGTGGTATCTTATGGACCTAACATAGGTCATATCCCTCACGACATAAGATTAAAAGATCCAAACCTTCCTCTTCGGAGCAGAAACGGACGTGGCCAAAACATATAAAGATCGGCGTAGTCACTCGTAGTAGGAGTCAAGATATTGCGTATAAATATATATAAAGAGAGAGTCTCTTGAGCGGCCGAGAATCTTATGTCAAAAGGACCAAGGACGATCTTTTCGGAAAGGAGGAGTCGGTCTTCTTTGAAGATCGAGGAATAAATCGGACAATTATGCCATTCGGAAGAAGTCTTCTACAGAGGTAAAGCCTGTATCGAGTAAGTGGAGAGGAAAGATCCCCGGAGATTCTGATATTATTCCATTCCAGTGGCTCGACCAGTAACCAATGGAGAAAACTCCAAAATCCTTTGTTTCCCGGTAGAACGGAGCCAGATAGCTTTACCAGTTGGGAGTTGTCCGTGACGAATTCCGATTCAGTAGCTATCAGTTCAGAGTAGATCTGTCCAGAGGTCGATTCATCTACACGTCTACATAAAAGCTTGAATTTCACAAGGTTCACGATAGGATTTTCTTTTAGTGGGTTGACCTAAGCCTTGAGCTTCACTAGGGGGAGGCCAGCTATCTATGGTATCCTCGGTATGAGGATGAATGTCTCTAACCTAGCTATTGCCCTGTTTTGATCCTATTCAATCGTATAGAAAGCTACTATAGACCCTAGCTATTCCGCCCCTTTCTTTTCTACATTCCATTTTTTATTGAGCCGAATCACCATCATTATATTATATATTCATTGTTGGTTTGACTGCTGGTCTAGTGATCCTTCCTAGCCGTCACCTAGAGTGCAGCCTGCCCGCTGAAGACCGTAACGTAAGTGACTCAGTGCTCCATACGGGGGAAATGAAAGCAGAATTCGTTCGGATCCTCCCACATGTTCAATCTTTTTTTAGCGGTTTCCCCAGAGATCTTTATCATTAATGCAACCTCCATTTTGCTCATTCATGGAGTTGTATTTAGTACCTCTAAGAAATATGATTATCCGCCGTTAGCCAGTAATGTGGGTTGGCTTGGATTACTTAGTGTTGCGCGCCTAGGAGGGCAGCGCGCTTGGGGAGAGGAGTATCGCCCAGCCCCCTACCCTAACCTAAGCACCGGATTCGGACGGGAACCGTAGCATGGGGGGACGTCTAATCCTTTTGCCGCCGCAAGGCTGGCAAATCGTACGCAGCAGGCTCGAAGACCCCTGGTTCTGGAAGGCACATGAGTCCGAACGCTATGTTGAATGTGCGACCGACACTACGTAGGTACCAGTGCAGGTGAGGCGTCGGTCGGTCCTAGAAACGGCGGCAACCGAGGAGTTTCCGGACGTGCTGCAACCTAGGGATCACCAGGCAGCTCTTTCGCTCTATAGGGATCGGGGGGGGGGGGGGGCATAACACAATTCCTCTTGGAGGGGGGTTGGTTTGCCCGGGTGACTGATCCTGCCATAATGTACTCCTACCCGGCAACCGAAGTCAAGCATAGGACGGAATAGTCGGGAGGAAAGAAAGGGCGGTAGATGATAATGAAATCGGGCGCCGCGTCTGTACGGGTGGGCGGAATGGATGAGCAAAGCGGGTGAGGAATATCCCGAGTCGACAAACCCCGAGATGCGGCCGAGGGGGAGACCGACTCGAGGGATAGGCATTAGATAAACCTAGCCTATTATGGGGAATGCTCCGGGCCGAATAATACCTCCGGCACCTGGCTTTCCCCGGTATTCTTAATAGGTCGGTTTGGCTTCCTCTCTTAGTTCCTAATCTGGAGGGAGCATCCCCACTTAGTGATCGGTCTGCTAGTTCAAATCCGAAGAAGTTATCACGGACGAGCCACATGCAGGGAAACTTGCACGTGTGGTTCTGGCCGGGCTTTCCTGAGGTATCTAATAACCTTGCTTCTGCTCGCCGCTGGCGCACCTCTCCTAACTATTGCCCATTTATTCTGGAATAATCTTTTTAGGAGGGACAATTTTACATATTTCTGCCAAATCTTTCTATTATTAAGTACGGCTGGTACCATTTCGATGTGTTTCGATTCTTCCGACCAAGAGAGGTTTGATGCTTTTGAATTCATTGTATTAATTCCACTTCCTACTCGCGGTATGCTCTTTATGATCTCGGCTCATGATTTAATTGCCATGTATTTAGCTATTGAGCCTCAAAGTTTATGTTTTTATGTAATCGCAGCATCAAAAAGAAAGTCTGAATTTTCCACGGAAGCCGGCTCGAAATATTTGATCTTAGGTGCATTTTCCTCTAGAATATTATTGTTTGGGTACGACCGGACAACTACCGATATCAATTAATATCTTTTTTTAGAATGTTGTTGTTAAATAGATAAATATCTATCTATATTGTAAACTATCGGATCGGGTATTACTTAGATGTGAAACTTTAAGACCTCATTAGTTGTGATATTGATCTTACGGGGGGGGGGAACGAAATCAAAGAATATATAGACTTGTAACGACCCTCTATGTAGTTGTCTATCTAAAGGCGATGGCCAGAGCGAATCCAATCCGGTTTGTTTCCATTCTGCGATAAGAATGATGCATTCTCCTGTATGGATGAAATGAAATTCAGGAGGCTCGTTGAGACCTCTTCTTTAAAAGAGCTATCAGCAGAACAAAAACCTCGGAGGATGGGCCGACTAGGTCAGGTTGTTGAGGGAGGTGGCAAAAGCCTTCTATTCGCCATTGGGAACTACGTTAATCATAGGTTGTTACACCCCTTCCATGTTTGGGGGGCGGAGAAGACGTCTCCCCGGACTTTTAACCAAACACAGCCTTTTGATCGACTGGTTGGCAGTAGGCACTCTTTCTCCTTTGACTTAAAGTCGGCCACTGATCGTTGGCCTTTAGTCTTTCTGTTTGAGGTGGTGCAGTACCTATTTGACCGCTACTTTGCCTCAAGTGTGGTTAATTCTGCATTTGCATGCAATATCTTTGAGGTGCCTTTTGTTAAACTTAAACGAAGGTTCTCTCAAGTATGCTTTGTGGCAGGGCAGCCATTGGGATATCACGGTTCTTGGCCTACTTTCGCGCTATCACACCATATATTAGTGTGGTGGTGTGCGAAACAGGTGCACCCTGACCCTGCCTGGTGTACGCTTTACATCGTACGCGGTACTCGGTGATGATGTTGTCATTGCCGATCAGGAAGTCGCCAAAGTCTATGAATCTGCTTTGGGTGGATTGGGGGTAAAAATAAGTTATCAAAAGTCCTTGATCCCCCATTCAGGTTCTGCTGAGTCTGCTAAATGCTTCAGGGTTAGGGAATCTCGAATTAAAGAGAGAGATCTTTCCCCGAGAGTCAGGAGTTCTTTCCCTAATGTCAGTTCCTTCGCTAGCCTAGTTAAGAGTTAGCCCTTTACTTGAAACATTCCATCGGTCCAGCCAGGGCCTATCAGTTAGTCTTTCACTTAGATTTTTCATCTTAGCTTGTAGTTGTTTGATTTTCCTCTGATTCTGCTCGTATCTTGTCCTGTGATGAAGAGTAACTGAGATGAGTCATAGTAGGGGTCACTCCGCTACGCCCCTTCTGTCTCATCTACCTACTCCATGAGAGAAGGTGAGAACTCATCAATCAAAAACTTTTCGTATAATAAGGAAGTGGCTAGTCTATCTTTGTCTCTTTTTTCTTTCTCTTCCTGCTCTTCTCCCATGCCCGCTAGGAACCGCTAATAGTCATAGTGGGACCTCTCCTTTTATGTCTTTAAAAAAGTCAAGTTCTTGTCTAATTGATCAAGAGAAGGGGATCTCTACGATAATGAAATACAGACGGACCTGCTTTGAGTGTCTTTTCTGTGCTCTGTTTTAAGCTGGAAAGAGTGCTTTCCCGATTCGATGGTTGAGCTCCGGAGATCCTCTTTTCTCTGGTTTCGGTAGGATGAATTTCATTTTATGTTTGACGCATCGCATATAGTTAGCCTGACTAAGGCATCGATATTAAAAGAAGTAATGTCAGCTCTCATGAAGGTAAGCACATTTTTTTTTATTAGACGATTCTAAGGGTACGGGACACCTCCTCCAGTCTATTAGGCGAGGTATGTTCTCTTGGCCTGAGAGTTGGTTCAACCCCAACGAGAAACATCCTTTCTAGTGTGTTCAATCCCACCTTTCATCAACTGTTGTTTCTCTGTCCTTTTTCGTTCTCCTCTCTCTCTTCTTCGTTCCGAGTTGGTTTGCAAACCATGGAGGATCAACCTTCTATTGCATTACAGTTGGTTAAACAGCTATCCCTTACCGTACATCATACTATTCGTCTCTTCCTTCGCTGTAATCTTCCTTTTATTCCTGATCTTTTGCAGCTCCATTCGTTTGTTGTTATTGTTACTGTTACATTGTTGTTGTTGATAGAATATAGATTTATAAGTTCATGGTATACCATGCTTATATTACTCCAAAGTTCCTCCTACCAATAAGAAAGATAATAAATATATATACATATACAGTAAAATCTCTAAAAAAATATTAATTGTAAACATGATATTTTATTAATTTGGCGAGAAATTAATTTATCAAAAAAATATTTAACTAAAACCTTGATTTAAGATCCCAAAATTCTATTAATTTATTAAAATATTAATTTATTTGAATATTAATTTATATATGTGTACTATATATATATATATAATAAGTGTATAATATGAGTTTTGTTTTGTTCTTTTACCGTTACTAATTTGCTTGATAAGAAATTCTATATATGTAAACAAGTAACTAAATACCAAATTTTTTTGCATATCCAATGTGTAAATATAATTATATATATGTGTACATATATACTTTAAAAAAGAACAAATAAAAACTACAACCCATATACTTTAAATATGGGTTGGATCCTAGCAGGTGAGAAAGGGTGTAGGAGAAGCCTATCACCGTTTCATGCGGAATTGTACGGATTTATTTGGGCTATGGAAAGTCTTTGTGATAGGGGTATGTTCCGTGTTAGAATCGAAACCGACTGTGTGAACCTCCTAAAGATGATTGAAAACCCGATGGACTGGCCAGGTTTTATCTCAGATTTGGATATCGTCGCCAGTATTAGAGAGAATTTTTTGTTTTTTAGTGTGGGTCATATTGGCCGTAAAGATAATGTAATTGCTGATACCCTTGCTAAAAGGGCTAGAAGCCTAGAACACATGGTAGAGAGTTTTCGCTTGTAAATCATAACCTGTCGGATTTCGGAATTACACAAAAAATCGAAATATCCGACCTACTTTGACTTAGATTAAAAGCGTAACTGACAACAAGTAAATAGTCGCTAAATAGTCGCTAAATAGAACACAAACTCACCGAATTTATTCACTAAATAGTCGCTAAATAGTTTGTGAATTTATTCACTAAATAGTCGCTAAATAGTAAGTCACTACAACCTCATGTGATCTTTTATGAGTTTGAGTTTGTGTCCTCGTATATGTGCGGAAGCAGCAAGTGAATTAAGCATTAGCCAAGCAAAGTAGGGATTTAAATGTATTGTCAATGACAATTTGTCATCATTAGAAGTCGAATCAAATCATAGGGAACTAACTTCAAGATTAATTAGCATATTTTCAGATAATTTGTTATTGGATTACCTAATACTTACGTTGCTTAATAGTATAAGAATCCAAAACGCTAATAATAAATATCAATCATTGGGAAATTCCATAAACTTTCATTTCTGTTTCACGCAGAGCGGAACTGACGTAACAGAGGTTATAGACGGTAAAAATGAGGGTCTTCTATTTTACATTATAAAGATATAATAACTTTTTTTAAGTTAAATGATTTTAAATATCCAAAATAACATGAAAAACAGTTTTTCCAAGAAAAAACCCAAAAAAAAAAAACTGGCGAGCTCGAGTTCATGTTCTGCTTTGAAGCAGAAACGACGTTTGTGACTTGTGAGAGAAGCTGAGACAACCCAAAACAATATTTTGGTCGTGGGCTATATAAAAGTTTGGACCTTATGTTTTCTTTTCTTATTTGGTTAAAGGACCTTATGTTTTCTATATTTATATTGGATGGTGTAAAAAGGTTGGCCATTTGGCCCATTTTTTGTAGTTTTTTAGGCTTTTATAATATAAACTCAGTTATGTTTTTAAATTGGTTGTGCTCTGTTATTTAGTTTAAAATTTGCCTTTATTTTTACCATAACAGCAAACATGATCTTTTTAAAAAATAGGGACTTACTATTTAGCGACTATTTAGTGAATAAATTCGGTGGGTCGTTAAACCATATTTTTTTAGTCGCAAAAAGTCGGTATAAAACACGTTTTTATTGTTCTGAACCAGTTGTACCTAATTTGTAACTAATTTTACGAATCAGTCGCAAAATAGTCGCACAAATTTATATATATACAAACATCAACTCGATTTCTCCTCAGCCACACAAGAACTAGGTAGACGATATAGTTCAGATAAAATTGAAAAAAAACCAGAGGGAAACATTTTTAAAGTTAAAACAAATATCGGGAGATTATAATTACACTAATGGTCGGGAGTGGATATATAACCGATAGATGCATCAACGGAAAATTTCACGGCAGAATTCATGGCAGGGCGATAATCATTTCATCCCGTTTGCAAATAGCCAGCCCTTTGTACAGAGCAACGCCGGTAAGTTTCACTGTCCTTGTGATATTTGCAAGACTGATAAACCAATTATGTCGGGGAGAAGAATACAAAAGCATTTGTATAGGAATGGATTTATGCCTGATTATTATTTTTGGTATAAGCATGGCGAAGAAGTCGATATGGGTTTAGGAACGAGTTATGCTGATACGACTTGGGTTAGTGGGAGTGGAGGAATGGGTAATGTAGTAGAAGATAGATATGTGGATATGGTGAATGATGCATTTCGTGATAACGTACATTTTGATAACTGTCATCAATATGGTAGTTATCAGAATGTGGAGGAACATGATAGTTATCCGAATGCGGATGAACATGTACATAATCATTCAAAAAAATTATATGACTTGTTAGAAGGAGCGAAAAATCCATTGTACGGTGGTTGTCGTGAAGGTGACTCGCAATTATCCTTAGCTGCTCGAGTCATGCAAAAGAAGGCAGAGCATAACATGAGTGAAAGGGCAGTGGATTCGATTTGCGAAATGTTTACGGAGTTTCTACCAGAAGGAAATCAGGCAACCGATTCACATTACGCGACAGAGAAATTGATGCGCAATTTAGGCCTCCCATGTCGTCCGATTGATGTTTGCTTAAACAACATTATGATATACTGGAAAATGACAAAAAGTTAGATAAGTGTCGGTTTTGTAACTCACCAAGATGGAAGCCTAACGAGCAACGCTGTAGGACCAATATACCATACAACCGTATGTGGTATATGCCTATTGCTGACAGATTAAAGAGAATGTATCAGAGCGAGAAGACTGCAGCAGCAATGAGATGGCATGCCGAGCACCAAGCAAAAGAGGGAGAAATGTGTCATCCGTCTGGAAATACTTTCAAGATCAGTATCCCCTGTTTGCACAAGAAACCCGCAATGTTTATCTTGGACTATGTACATATGGGTTCAATCCATTTGGCATGTCCAATAATCATTCAATGTGGCATGTGATCTTGACTCCAAATAATTTACCCCCTCATAGGTGCATGAATACGGAGTACTTGTTTCTTACAGTAATGAATTCTTGGCCTAAGCATCCACGAGGTAGTCTCGATATATTCCTCCAGCCTCTTGTTGAGGAGTAAAAATAATTGTGGTGTAATGGTGTCGATGCATACGATGTGTATTTGAATCAAAAATTCAATCTTAAAGCAGTTCTTGTTGGATCTCCTAGGATCTAGGGTTTGTTATATTGAAACTACCAACCTCGTTCTTACCTTGAACTGGCAGCGGAATGATTGGTGAACGAGATCAGTAAGCGACTCAGATGCTTCGCCTCTACCAGATACACACGCACACAAACCTGGAAACCGGGATGCTAGTGCCGGATCTTTGGGATCTCTGAGTTCTGGTGTTTCTGCTTTTCTGTCAGAGAAAAACTCGACGGCTAGGGTTCCAGGTCGAAACTATATGACTATATAAAGACCTGGAATGACTTAAACCGAACCATAACTAATCAGATTCGTTTAAGTCATAAAACCGAAACTCAGTTTTGGAATCGACCCTGTGTCGATCGACACACCACCCGAAACTCATTATTGATGTGTATCCAATACACATCCATACGATCATTACTATAATGATCATGCCCATATTTAACGCTTCCAGTTTGCTTAGGTGTGTGACCCTATAGGATCATATAATACTGGTAGTAAGTCTACAACTTACAGATTGCAAGAGGCTTCTAGCAAAACATTGCAACCGCCCAGTATTATACGAATGTCTGATCTCGACACACAACTATCATCAGGAGTGAGTACAAGTGTGATTTCAGGACACTATCCCAACAATCTCCCACTTGTACTGGAATCATCAATTCCTATAATCCTTTTGTCTCTATATCTCGATTTGGCATAAGACAAGATTAGTGTCATTCTTATTAAGCCAATATCATGTTTATCGAACTCCTGATCTATACTGAACAAAACAAACAACTGAACTACAGTTCGTTTGAGTGCGGCCACACATTTCCTCAGCATAAAATCTTCGATAGGCCCTAAGATATTTATCTCCCGTTATTCAGGAGGGACAAATCCCATCTTGTTCCATCCCTGTTCCTTTACACACTTCATGATGCACCTGAGCAGTGCCTTTATAGCCGCCAGTTACGGGTCGACGTTTGACAAGGTCAAGGTACACCAATTCATATGCAAGAAAGCATGATGAACTCAGGTCTAAGGACTATACTCAATAGTCGTAATGAGAACCTCTCATGACACATATATAACTATCCTGGAGACTTCTCATTAGCGGGTCACGTCCGATCATATGTTCACCAACATATATCTATTGGACTGACTGTGATACTCATATCATTGACTCCATGAAACTTAGTCAACAATCACCTCACAAGCTAGTCTCTCGCGGTTGCTATTGTCCCACTTTAACAACCTCGACTAGGGACACATAATAATTTATGTCATTTGTTACTTATAGGGTTTCATGATCAAGTCCTCAACTTGATGACCTATACTATGACATAAACTTATTTTGGGACCATTATTTAATTATCCAATAATAAAATAATGTTGATGTCAGTTTTTCATAAACATGACCATATCATATCTATCTGAACATCATAACTAAACTAACTCCCACTAGAATCAAGACCAAGTCTTTAGATATCTAGTACCTACAGCAACAGTATACAACTCGTGCTTAGGTTGTGAGAGATGTTGCGGTGTTCTTTCTTGTAACCATTCCAACAAACCACACCGCTATTCTTTAATAAGCACTATTCTACGGTCCTCTTCTTGGAAACCTTTCCAACAGGCAGCACCGCTACACAGGCAAAAGACGTAACCAGGTGGGAACCGGGATTCATCTTTGTCCGTCTAACTACTCATAATTGATTCGTCTTTTTCTCAGTTGTACAAGAACCTATCCTTAGTGTTTCTCAAACACTTGGGGTTATTCCTTACAACTGTCCAGTGACTCTTACCGGAACAAGTTGGTATCTTCTCGTCATGCTTTATGCGTCAGCTGCATTTAGACGAGCGCACAATATGGCATTCATGATGGATTCTATTGCATAAGCAAAAGGAATCACACTCATAGACACTAGCTCAGCCAGTGTCCAAGACACTTCATATTGCTAAGATCATTGCCATAAGACCTTTGGTGTGAAGCCTGAAGGAATTTCTAGCAGTTCCTAATCCAATTAGGCAAACCTAATCTGAATTCCAAGCCTAGGATCTAGGGTTCATGTAATTGAATCATTGGGATCTCAGAATTACTTGGTGATTAGCAGCGGAAGATTTGCAGATAATCGAGATCTTAAAGCGCCTCAAGTGTTGCGCCTCTACTGGTATCCACACGCACACAAACTGGATCGGATCGGGATGCTAGTGCCGTTGAGATCAAATCTCAAAATACAACGAACAATTCGTCTCTCTCTGGGGTTTTTGGTGTAAGCGGCTGTGTATTTTTCTATTGTGTAACGTTACTTGTTTAAGCATATATATATATATATATACACGTATACGAAACCTAACCATTAGGTTTTTTAGTGGACGAAGCCCACTATGCTTTTGACTAACTTAATTAACTAGACGCTGAACCCCCGCGCGTGCGCGGGGGTGAGGATGTATGTCAAATTTCATACAAAATCAATTTTTTTTAGTTCACCAAGAATCTGAAACCCCAACAATCGAGAGCAATAGGCTCTCTTTAAACCTCTCTAAAAAAACCCAAGTACACCGTACCAAACCAGATTCTGGAAGCTGTAAACTATCATTCCATCCCTTTCACTGGCTATTACACTCTTCATAGTAATCATCACTTATTACCGACACAACCCTCTCAAGCCAAGGAAGTTGGTGAAGATCTTTCATGGCGGCCTCAACAGATGAAGACTCTCTATATGGCGGCGGCCGCAACTGATTAGAAGTATGGTGATCATTGAGACTAAATCTACCACCGCTAAGAACAATTGGATCAGAGGTGGCTGAGATCTTTCTTACTCTGAGTAAGTGTCCATTACAGTTGGAATTAAGCTGAATGTGTCCCAAGGCCATTGTTCAAGTTCTTGTACAGTGTTCTCCAACTCTGAGTTTTCTTGATCTTCTTCGTCATCGTCCCAAAAGGCGCTAGTGCAACTCTGTTGACCTTCCATGTACTCTGCTCCACAACAGTAGGAAAACTCGTGTCCGCACCTGCGAAAAAAACACAGAGTGGTTTCGACATTGACATGAGAAACCACATCGAAAACAATACATTTGTCTAGAATATCAAACTGATACATAGACGACATTATAAGTGGAGTGTTCTAATCTGCATTGACGCCATTTAAGCCATAAAAATCATATGATTATAACCATATACCGCGAGTTTGATGTTCAATGTCATTCTGTTAGTTTATAAAAGCATTCAAGAATAACTATATTAGATAGGAGACCAAAAAAACAAAATGTAGTGGTTATGAAAATGTATAGATATGAATCATTTTATGGACGTTTGTCTTACCGGGAAGTCATATGGTTACAGCCTTGAGCAAGCTCGATCATTATATGGCTTTGCTGACACCGTCTCCACCTCTTATACTTGGCCAAGCGATGAAAATCACCTCTCATCGTTTGGAATACTCTAAAAATAACACACACGTTATTTTTATAGTAAAAAATCCACATAAGAAACATATAATTTTGTTATCGTAATGGAGAAACCCCTCATACCTTATATCCGAAGCAGCAACTCCAAGATTAAATCAGCAACTCCAAGATTAAATCCGCTATGGTCAAACAGTCAAACTCAACTGCACAAAACATCTTTTATTCATTCATGTCTTCGGAGTGGAAGAGTGAGAGAGTCTGCATGTTATGTTCTGAGTTTATTTATGCCTCTAGCAGGGGCATGGTATCTGAAGAATAATTCAGCTCTAAGCTTTCACAACTGTTGCTTTCACATTGTTTTAGTCTCTATAAGTGTCTTCTTTAATATTTAGCCCAAAATTTAACTTCTTTAAAAAAACCGTGACAAAGGTAATGTAATGGAAGGGAATGTAATGGGTATCCATTTGGAAAAATCCACTTACAGAAACAGAAGTGATGTCATAAGAGGTAAAAAAGGGAGAATTGAGCTGAGTAAGCGTCCATTACAGTTGGAATTGACCTTCTGTCCCAGGGGCCACTGAATTCTCTCACCTTCAAGATACAATAGTAACAAACAAAAATACAAACATCAGTGACGTGAATCTATACACTATTTAATCACAACTCACAATATTCAACTGCACTAAACAATAAACTTCTTAAGACCTACTCTAGATACTGAACCTGAATCCACTGCTCCTTGATAATTGCAGTCATCTAAAAATGAGAGGAAAAGTATGTCAAAACCATAAGTTCATGAAACATTTGGTCACCAAAACTATCTGAGAATTCATTTACATACAAACCATATTATAATCAGACAAATTCCATTTGATAACACATGAAAAGGAACCCATAGATAAAATCAAGATAAGCGCGAAGAACATTGATCTGCTGGGAGGAGCGTTCAAGTTGGAGCTGGACGAAGGTGTGCAGCTTCTAAACTCCTGGAATGAGTAGTTCTGCTTACAACACAATTGCTTATACACCTGAATTGATTTTCAATTCGACCCACAATTAGTTTCTTCGTCTCCAGCTCCCTATAAACATACAAATCGATTACTATTGACACACGACTTACACTAAAAATAAAAAAATTGTTCTTAAAACAATTGCTTCCAATTCATCAACAAAGTAAAGAACTATAAAACATTGTACCTCAATGTTTCTATATAATAATTTCTAAACGGACGATCCATGAGTCTTCTTAGCCGGATGTTTCTTCGGTTTCTTCATCAGACCCAGATACGGAATCGGAACATGCTGCTTCTCCGGGGTAGCGAGAAGAGTCTATGGTTTCTTCGCGGGGTTTCGAGATAACTCATCATCATCTTCTTACGACGAAGAGTTTCCTCTGATTTCTTCACCGTCTCCGAGTGAAGTCGTCTCCAGTTCGTCATCTTCGTCGATTTCAAATGCATTCGGCGGATCTTCCAACGGATTGAAACGTTTCCCAGACATCAAAAGCTTTTAGGGTTGTGGAGATAAGCCAGAAGGTCGAAGGGGAAGAAGATGAAAGGGGTAAGGCGTCGGGGTGAAGAGGGACATTCATATTGCCGAGATTCAGAACATCCGAGAGAGATGAGAAATCGAAAAGTGTACGAAATTGAATGAGGCTGAGAGCGAGCAATGAGGGCAGAAGAGAAATTATCAGAAGTTAATGGCGACAGTTAGGTTGGGTCACCATAGTCTTGGGATTGTCTGCGTATGATAAAGGAATTGAGAATGAGAACTTGGGCCTCCATAACAAAAGAAGAGATAGAAGCCCAAATTTCTTTTTTATGATTTCATGCCTGTTTTTTATTATCTTTAAATAGGAAAAAAAAATTAAAGAAAATTGCCACATAGATTTAATGAATTTGCTGAGGTGGAAGGCTGAGAGGAGAGTAAAAAACTCCCTCATTATATATATGATTAAGTGGCACCTCCATTAACCAAATTAGTCACATTCGTATACTTTATATATATATATACACACAATATACACATATATAATATTATACATATCATATATATATATATAATATTAAATATAAAACCCCAATAAATTTATGATCCAGTCTGCTTAGGTGTGTGACCCTATAGGATCATATAACACTAGTAATGAGTTCTGAACTCATTAATCATAAGTGGCTTCTAGCAAAGCATTATGACTGCCCAGTGTCATATGATTGTCTCATCTCGACAATACGACTTTCACTTAAGAGCAAGTACAATAGATTTCAGGACATTCCCAACAATCTCCCACTTGTACTGGAATTATCTATTCCCATAATCCCTTCGTCACTATATCTCGATCTGGCATAAGGCAAGATCTGTGTCACCCTTATTTAGCCAAGATCATGTTCATCGAACTCCGATTTATACTGACAAGACAAACGACTGACAATCACCTCGTTTGAGTGTGGCCACACATTTCTCAGTATCAAATCTTCGATGGGCCCTGAGATATTTATCTCCTGTTATATAGGAGGGACAAATCCCATCTTGCACGCTTCATGATACGCCCAATCAATGCCTTTATAGTCACCAGTTACGGCTGACGTTTGACAAGGTTAAAGCGGACCAATTCACATGTAAGAAAACATGATGAACTCAGGTCTAAGGACTATACTCTATAGTCGTAATGAAAACTCTCATGACACTTATATAACTATCTCGTAGAGTTCTCATCAGTGGGTCATGTCCGATCATGTGTTCTCCAACACATATCTATGTGATTGACTTTAATACTCTTATTAATGACTCCATGAAACTTAGTCATCAGTCACCTCACATACTAGTCTCACGTGGTTGTTAATGTCCCACTTTAACAACCTTGACCAGGGACCAACATAATTTATGTCATTTATTATCTATAGGGTTTCATGATCAAGTCACATACTTGATGACCTATAAAATGTCATAAATTACTTTGGGAGTATTATTTAATAACCATTATTAGATAATACAGATGTCAGATTTCAATAACATAATCAAATTATGTTTATACGAACATCATATCATAACTAAAATTAATAACAACGACTCCCACTAAAATTAAGATCACATCTTAAGACATCTAATGCCTTTAGCAGTAGCCTGACCCTCATTCGCCCTTGCTCAGCGTGTGTCGAAAGACATTGCATCTTGCTAAGAGTAATACCAAGAGTCATTTGCACGAAGCCCTTCTTGGAATCCTGCGTACTGGACCTGTGCAAGGCCTTATCACCATAAGTATCTTGACACAATCCAATTAGCTTGTCCAATCTATCTCCATAGATTCTTATTCCAAGAATGTATATGGTTTCTCCCATATTTTTCATCGAAAAAACAACTTTCGAATCAAGTCTTAACAGACTGAAACAATGGAACTTCATTTCCGAGAAGTAGTATATTATCAACATACAATACCAGAAATGCAACTGCGCTCCCACTAGTCATCTTGTAAACACACGGTTCCTCTTTGTTCATGACGAAGTCAAACCTTTTGACTGTTTTATCAAAACGAAGATTCCAACTCCGAGATGCTTGCTTCAATCCATAAATGGATTGATGAAGCTTGCATATCTTCCTAGCTTCATTATGATCAATGAAAACTTCAGGTTGTGTCATGTACACATCCCTTTCCAGAATTCCATTAAGGAAAACTATTTTCACATCCATCTGCCAGATCTCATAACCATTATGAGTGGCGGTTGCTAGGAAAATCCGAATGGACATAAGCACGGTGTCTGGGATTAGGTTTCTTCACAGTCAATACCATGAATTTACTTGAAACATTTTGCCTCCAACCTAGCTTTGTACATCCATGTCAACTTTTCTTCTTGAAAACCCATTTACTCACAATGGCTTCTACACCATCGGGTAAATCAACCCAAGTCATACTTGGTTCTGTGACATGGATCCTATTTCAGATTCAGTGGCTTTTAGCCATTTTCGGAGTCAAGGCCCATCATTGCTTCTTCAAAATTTGCAGGCCCGTCACTTTCAATGATCAATAGATCACGGCAATTGGTTACGAGAAATCCACATTTCTCGGGTTCGTGACGGATCCTTTCGGATCTGCGAGCTGCAGTTTTCTGTAAAAGTCACGCACACATATCTCATATGTATACTTTTACCACGACCTAATTAACCAAGATTCAAACCGTAGTTAATTGAGTCATAAACCAAAATATTTTGGTTCGCGATTTGTGTCGATCGATACAACGTTTGTGTCGATCGACACTTCTTCAGAAACTCGCCATTTAAATGTATATCGAATATACATTCACCAGATCCTTTATAAACTTTAGGCACCACAGGTGCAGGTTCTACAACTCTTTGTAGATCCAAATGCTGCCCTTCCTCATCAGGTTGAGCAGTCTCCTGTGATTTTCGAATTCCTTCGAGTTCGTACTTTACACCCACTGTTCTTCTTGGAAAGAAAATCTTTCTAAAGAAAACATTGTTCCGAGCAACAAACAATTTGTTCTCGAACTGGTTGTAAAAGTAACATGCCTTGGTTTTGTTAGTACAACCAATGAAGTAGCACTTATCAGATTTGGGTGTGAGCTTATCAGAGATTAAACGTTTTATATAAGTCTCGCAACTCCAAATCTCCATGATGGATAAATTAGAAATATTTCCATTCCACATCTCATGTGGTATCTCTGTAACTGATTTTGATGGAACTCTATTTAATGTAAACTAAGACATTTCTAGAGCGTATTCTTAGAAGTATAATGGAAGATCTAAGTGACTCATCATTGATCGAACCATATCTAATAAAGTCCGATTCTGGAGGAGTGAATTGTGAAACACTTTCACAATCTCTCAGATGATCACTAACTTCTAAGTGTTCACCTCCATGATCTCATCGTAGAGGTTTAATACCTTTGCCAAATTGATTCTGTAATTCATTTTTGGAACTCTTTGAACTTTTCAAAGATTCTGACTTATGTCTTATAAATAAGACATAACCGTACCTACTGAAAATATCAGTAAAGGTAATGAAGTACTGAAATTTTCCTCTAGCACCAGTGCTCATCGGCCCATATACATCCATATGTACAAAGCCCAATAAGCCTCTGGCCCTTTCATTTTGTTCGTTCGCAACCTGTATCGACCGACACATCGTTTGTGTCGATCGATGCTACCTTTGCTGAAAGGGGCCTTCGTCATTTTACCCAATAAACAAGATTCACTTTACTCATTGTGATTCATAATCAGATGAGCCCAAAAGCCCATCACTATGGAGCTTCTGAATCTATTTCTCATTTACGTGGCCCAAAACGACAATGCCTGAGAGAAGTTTGATTCGTATCATTTGACTAGAATCTCTTGGTACTAATGTTATAGTCAGGCATGATTTGGTTTAGAACATAAAGTCCATTCTCTAATGGATTGCTACTATAAATATATCATTGTAATCAAATGAATAACACTTATTCTTAATTTGAAAACGGATATCCTTCCATATCCAAACAAGGATTAGAAATAATCTTTCTGCTCATAGCAGGTACATAGTAGCAGTTTTAAATTCAAAAACATGCCATAAAAGAAAACAAATGAAATACTCCTACGGCTAATGCAGCAACTCTTGCTCCATTTCCCACGCATAGATCCACTTGTCCTTTCTCCATAGTCCTACTTTTGCTCAGGCCCTGCACATTTTCACAAAATATGAGTACCACACCTGGTATCCAATACCCAATAAGTAGGACTATAAGAAGTAACATTTACTTCTATAACATAATACCTGAAGAAGAAGTCTCGTACGTCTTCTTCAGCTTCTCATAATCTTCCAAGAATTTATTGCAGTTTCTTTTCAAATGCCCATAACCATTACAATAACGGCACTTAACATCTTCAGAAGGACTGGTTTTAACCTTAGGAGCATGGCCAGACTCGCTTGGATTCACAATCGAGCTCGTCTTGCCATCACCTTTGTTCTTACCAAGTTTCTTAAACCTTTTACCCTTTTGTACCATAAGGACATTTGGGGTGTCCTTCTTGATGTTAGGTTCGGCAGTCTGAAGCATTCCATGCAATTCAGTCAACGTCTTCGTCAAGTTGTTCATGTTATAGTTCATAACAAATTGATCATAGCTTGACGGCAGTGACTGCAGAATGATGTCAGTAGCCAACTCTTGGCTAATGGGACAATCCAGTTTCCCCAGGTTATCAATATAACCTATCATCTTAATGACATGAGGACTAACTGGTTCACCCTTTGGTAGCTTGCACTCAATCAGAGATCTTACCGTCTGGTATCTCTGAGTTCGTGCCTGCTCCTGAAACATACTTTTCAGGCCAGTGATCATCTCTATTGGCGACTCCACGTACTCATATTGCTTCTGCAATTCCGAGTTCATGGTAGCCAACATGAGACAACTCACATCCACCGCATCATTAGAATGCTTATCCCAAGCATCCTTATCAGACTGCCAGGCATTGGCTCGGTACTTCTTGGGGAGAACTTTCTCAAGGACATAGTCCTTTTTCTCCTGTTTGAGAATAATTCTCAAGTTCCGATACCATTCAAGAAAGTTGGATCCATTTAACTTGTCCTTCTCAAGGACGGATCGCAGGGAGAAATTGTTATGATGATTTGTGCTAGACATAGCTGAAAAATAAGGGAGGTTTAGTTATGATGTTCAAGAAATAAGAAGTCTTAACGATTAAGAAAACTCACATTATATTCAAACAATGTTTCCTCAGATGAATATAATGATCCAAGACCCATACTTCACTAAACTTGTGTGAGCCACTGGCTATCACCCAAATTTTAGCTATCTAGGTAAGCAACAACTTTGCTAGTTATATCCAATATAACTCTTGGTTGTGGATTGACATCTCATGTCAAATCCACCTGATGTCTCTAGGCCCAAAACGATTTTGATGGCCCAGTCAAGTAAACCAATCTCTTAAGTAATGTAATTGTTGACGCCTTGCACTGCAAGCCCATCAACACGATTACTTCCTGCCTTACTCATGTAATTGTGGATACCTTGAACTGCAAGCCTATCGCTCAATGAAACAAGTCTTGACAGTTGATAAGATTGGAAAGACATCTAAATATACTTGATATTTAGTTGAGGAACGGAACCTTTAAAACGTTCAGTTTTATTATATTTTAATTCTTTTAATTAATTGATTTATCTTGCTTTGGTTTTGTGATTTTAGGTTCCATAACCTAAACCATCGAGTCTGATGTCGACCGACACTACTTTAGTGTCGATCGATGCAGAATAACCAAAACAATCCGCGATAACCGATCAATCCAATTGATCCGGTTTTGAATACCGGTCAGTGTCGATCGATGCTACACTAGCATCGGTCGATACCAACCTAATCAAACCAATCGAAATTAAACCATTCACAGTGTTCAACCATTATTAACCAAGCTCGATAACCGGTCCAATCCAATTGAACCGATTCATCAATCTCGCGAGGTTTGTGTCGACCGACACAACTCTTGTGTCGATCGACACTAGGCGAAACAAGTTTTATTTGGGTTATCCTTCTGTGTCGACCGATACCGGATTGGTGTCGATCGACACAGGGCGATAAACCCTAATCGTTTTTCAAGCAAAAACCTAAAAACTAGATTTTCATGAAAAAGAATTTTAGCAAGTTTGTATCAACCATACACAGATTCAGATTCAACTAATCTAATCAACATGCTACAGATTCAATGGAACCCTAAAGCTCTGATACCACTGAAGGAATTTCTAGCAGTTCCTAATCCAATTAGGCAAACCTAGTCTGAATTCCAAGCCTAGGATCTAGGGTTCATGTAATTGAATCATTGGGATCTCAGAATTACTTGGTGATTAGCAGCGGAAGATTTGCAGATAATCGAGATCTTAAAGCGCCTCAAGTGTTGCGCCTCTACTGGTATCCATACACACACAAACTGGATCGGATCGGGATGCTAGTGCCGTTGAGATCAAATCTCAAAATACAACGAACAATTCGTCTCTCTCTGAGGTTTTTGGTGTAAGCGGCTGTGTATTTTTCTATTGTGTAACGTTACTTGTTTAAGCATATATATATATATATATATATATATACGTATACGAAACCTAACCATTAGGTTTCTTAGTGGACGAAGCCCAATATGCTTTTGACTAACTTAATTAATTAAGTGGCACCTCCATTAACCAAATTAGTCACATTCGTATACTTTATATATATATACACACAATATACACATATATAATATTATACATATCATATATATATAATATTAAATATAAAACCCCAATAAATTTATGATTCAGTCTGCTTAGGTGTGTGACCCTATAGGATCATATAACACTAGTAATGAGTTCTTAACTCATTAATCATAAGTGGCTTCTAGCAAAGCATTATGACTGCCCAGTGTCATATGATTGTCTCATCTCGACAATACGACTTTCACTTAAGAGCAAGTACAATAGATTTCAGGACATTCCCAACAAAGCCATTCTTGGAATCATGCATATTGGAACTGTCCAGTACCTTATAATCATAAGGATTCTGACACGATCCAATTAGCTCTTCTGGTCCATCTCAATGGATCCATATTCCAAGAGCTTACGCGGCTTCTCCCATGTCTCTTGTTAAATATGACTTCCGACCCAAATTTTGACAAGACTTTAGCGTCGGAACGTCGTTTATGAGATTAAGTACGTTATAAACATACAATTTTGAGAATTGCAACTACGCTCCCACTAGTTTACTTGTAAACGCACGGTTTCTATTCGTTCCTGATCGAGTCAAAACCTTTGACCGTTTTAACAGAACATAGATTCCAACTCCAAGATGTTTTCTTCAATCGGTGAAGCTAACATCCATACCTAGCTAATTTTCCGGAGTTGGGGCTCACCTTCGCTTCTTTGAATTTCGCAGGCTCGTCACTTTTCAATGATCAACAGATCACAGCAATCGGTCACGAGGAATCACCCTCGATTTAGTGACGAGGATCCATTAGGAACAGCGAATTTCAGGCTCCACAGGTGTCGATCCTACAGCACTCTGTAGATCCAACCGCTGCTCTCCCTCAACAGGTTGAACAGCCTCCTGTGTTTCTCGAATTTCTTCGAGCTGTACTTTTACTCCCACTGTTCTTCTTGGAAAAACAGAATTCCGAACAACATAACTTTGTTCTCGGATTGGTTGCAAAAGTACTAAGCCTTGGTTTCCTTAGGACAACCAGCGAAGCAGCACCTATCAGATTTGGATTCAAGTTTGTTTGTTGACAACTGCCTTACATAAACCATGTAATCCCAATTAATCAGAAAAACATATTTGGAAATCACCCAGTCCACATCCAATGTGGTGTTTTTCACTGATTCTCATAGAAAACTGATTTGCGTAAACATATTCATTTTAGAGCGTATTTTAAAAGGATAATGGAAGATTCATGTGACTCATCATTAATCGGAGCATATCCAATAAGATCCGATTCATTCTCTCAGAAACACCATTCAAGGTTTTCAGGAGGGATGATGTAATATCCTGTTCCAAGAAATAGTCAACGGGCAGCAGAGAAGTCAACGGAGGGCATTTTCGTAATTTTCAGAAGATGAAGGGCATTTTGGTAATTTTACCAAAATGCGATCTGGAAGTGGAGACGGGCCAAGTGTTCTTATTTTTGTCCAAAAGAACATTTAGAAGACCAGACGTGGAAGAAACGAAGATTAAACGAGTTTTACGGACTATCGGGAAAGGAAACCGATAGAATCGATAAAACTTGTAAAATCCATAACGGGAGCTACGGGTGTCCGTTTGAGGCGATTCAAATTTTTAAATTCATCTAAGATCTTCTAGAATCTGAAAATGAGACTTGGTGGATTTGTAGAAGCATCTAAAGGATTTTTTAAAATAGTCAACGTAAAGCCGGTTTTTCCGAGAAACCGATACATCATTCGGGCAAGAAAGAAGACCCTCTTAAGTCCACCAAAAAAATTATGAAATTTTGACCGAAGCTACATTAGAAGATGAATAAGATATGTTTAAAAGGATTCAGCAAGATTTGATGTCTAGATCAAGTTATGAATTTTGAGTCCTTAATGGGTTATTAAGGCTTAAAAATTCAAAATAAATTCCTTGAGGATTGGGCTTGAGTCAGGGTATTTGGGACAGTTTACCAAGACCATATTGGACCTAAATCCAGCTCAGTATGAAGCATGGGCCACGAAATTTGAGCCCAAGAAATAGAAGTTTCTTAGGTGCATGAATCTCCAAAGATGTGTTGTCATCAATCCAAGGGCTGCATGGAGGAGGCTACAAGTGGATGGTGGATGATCAAATTCATTGTTTGTGGATGGTTTTTGGTGTAGAGGTCGTGGCTTAAGATGGAGAAGAAGAGGTGACAAGTGGAAGGTGGAGATCTCTTCACTTTAGCTATAAAAGGAGGCCTCCACCCCTCACTTTTCTTCACACCAAAAACACTTCTCAACAAGAGTAGTGAAGAAGAGAGAAAGAAGAGAGGGAGAAGGGAGGAAGAAGAAGAAGAAGGAGGCGGCAAGAAGAAGGAAGAGGAGGAGGAGCCGGGAGAAGAAGAAGAAGCCGGAGGGAGGAGAGAAGAAGGAGAAGCCGGAGGGAGGAGAGAAGAAGGAGGATCCGGAGGGGAGAGAGAGGGAGGAGAGAGAGAAAAGGAGGAGAGAGAGAGTGAGAAAAATAGAAGAAAGATGGGGAAAGGAATATTAATACGTCGGAATATTCTAAAGAATATTCTTCGGAAAGGAATTTTTCCGACGTAATAATCTTCCCGATAAACCGGATTTCTTTTATTTAGAAATAGGATAGACGGTTGTAGTAGCCATCATATGAGGGTTATCCGGAGGTTCGGAATCACCAAGGTCAAGTGCGGGTCAAGTTCGAGTTCGTGCATTCGGGAGGTTCGGGGTCCAGTTCGGGGGTCTCGGGATTCATACCGTGTCAGAGCCGCCATTTCTGCGCCTATCTCACTGTGAGTCGGCTCACAAACTCATAGATTCATATAGACCATAAATTGATAAACCGTAGTTCTAGGATTGCATACCCGTTACTTAACCTAATTAGTAATCAATAATTAATTGGACGTTAATGATAAACCGGTTAGGATCAGATAAGCACGCTAGGTTTAAAGAATTAAATGGTAAATCAATTGTGTGCCGCTAGGTTGTTAGTATCGATTGGGTGATGCATTCATATAGACCGTTGTTTAGGACCGTATATGCATCTATATATGTATTAAGAACGATAATTAATGAATCTATATACGGGAATTAAGACGACATTAAAATATGGTTGAACCTAAACAAACGTATAGAATATCATAATGGGGTTGGGGTTTAGGTTTAATAGCGGGATTGAGTAATGAATAAAGTTAATTAATAATGAGACGTCGGGGAGTTAGTAAGTTTACTAACTCTAAACCGACGGATCGAGGAGTTAATAAAAGATATCTAGAATGGGTTAAATAAGGAATGTGGTGTGTTGGTAAGCCGTCTACGGGTTAGCAATCCGCTAACCCAAGGTAGCGGATGATAATGGATTAAAAGACTTAGAAACCCTAATAAACCTGCTTGTGTGTGATTGTGTGATTATGTGATTGTGTGATTGATTGTGATTGTGTGATTGTATTGCTGTTATTGTGAGCTTTGTGTGCAGGTTTGTTAGACTGCTCGGTGTTGGGCCGAGCAGTTATTGCGGACACTTACTCCGGTCACGGGACCGGGTAAGTTAGTGGTGCTGACTAGGTATCTTACCTAGTCAGAGCGGTGGTAGCGTAGTGGCTTGCGGAATGGTTGGAGATTTATTATTGATATTGATTGCGTGATCTGTGCTAGAGTCCCTGCGAGTCTGCGTGTTTATATTTCTGCACTAGGACGCTAGGGTGCGTTAGATTCCGCAAGCCTAGGTTTTGTTTACGTTCCGGTACTTCCGACCCGATTGGATCCTCGGGTTTTACCTAACCGGATCATGGTGATTCCGGTTATGGTGTTAACCTATCGGGTGACGCCGGTAGGTGTGTGATTCGGAGAATACGGGGTCATGTCCTAGGGCCGAATCACATGGAAACTCTGGCTATCTAGGGGTAGTCCGAGTCACCGCGTATCGATGGACAGAGAACGGTGTCCTACTCGTGGGACCTTGTGTACACGTTTAGGAGTCGTGGGTTAGTTACCATATAGGTGACGATGTAAACCCGTGGAATTTACCGAGTTCGTAGGGCCCATTGTTGTTTATTCTTTCTTTCGTTGCGCGATAGATAGATCGAGTCCAATCGAGGACATGTGCCGCAGTGCCTTCGATTTCCCTTAATTCACTTTATCTCTGGCATTGATTGTGTATGTTTGGGTTTATCACGACATGGTAGTGCGTGATCGACTATTTTTCCTGCTGATTGTTATTTTGGGTTTTGGGGCGGGAATTTGTAGACTTAGATAGATTAGAAGCCATTAGTGGGGAGCGGAGTCACTGGGTGATCTTAGATCACTCATTATACTCTTTTGTGTTTTTCAGGTTTAGCAGCGACGGACGCGAGAGGTTCTCGGTGTAGTTTCGGGATGGCTTGTGACGGGATTTGATTCGTGATTTTTGAGTGTTTTCTCGGTTCGGCGTTATTGTTATTTCGTGTGTTGATTTCTTTGTATATTTGACTTGATGATTGTTTGTGAAAATTCTATTAAACGTTGTACTCAATGTTGATTACTCAGAAATGAAATTGTTTCCCTGATATGAGGTTTAAGTCCGAACCGACACAACTCATCGAAGTAGTGCAAGTGGTACCGCTTGTACTATGGATATGAGGATAGCGGAGTCGAGGATAGATTGGTGCGAGCCTTTGTCTCAAACCGAACTAACTTTGGCTTCGTCCTGTGGCGAACTTTTCCCATTCGACTTGCTCGGATTCGATCGGTCATGTTCTTGTTTGATTGTTGACCGGTCAGCTCGACGGTCAGCGGAGAATGGGAAAGGGGCGTTACAGAAAGGTGGTATCAGAGCATGGTTCTGCATGGGTTTCGAAACATTTCATTTCTGAGTGTTTTCCGTGTTTTATCGAGTCAAATGTGTCACACAAGCATCCATTAGGAAACCGAGCCGCGTCCGTTAAACCCGGGGTTGGGATGGGGAGTAGCATTTTTGTATGATTTGAACTAACTTATCTTTGAGTTGTGATTGCAGTCGTGCAGCAGCGTGTCCTGGAAGGAGTGGAGATGTGTGTGTGTGCGCGCGGAGCAGTTACAGTTGAGCGTCATGAGTCAGCAGGGACCAGTCAGTCTCGCCGCCAGCAATACCAGAGTACAGGACGTGCAATGAATGTGGAGTGTATGAGTTAATTTACATTGGTATCCCCGAGCAGTAGACCCGCGTCTTCGAGAACCATACCATCTATTGCCCGGACCAGACGACTGTCCGCTCTGTGATCATGAGGGCCATGGAGCACTGACTTGCCCTACCATCAGATCAGGTGAGTATACTTCCGGTGGAGAGCCTTACCGAGTACCAGTACCAGAGGACTATCGAGCGGGACCCAGCCGCAGAGATCCCGAGCCAAGTCAGCCGGCCGTTGTGCAGTACCGGTTGTTTCGTTGTCCAGACCCAAGCCAGTGAGGACTTATCAGTTGTGTGGAGATTATGATCATCATGCGTCCGTATGTTACCGTGGAGTACGCCCAGCGTCTGTTCCAGTTTGTCAGATGTGTGGCCGCGCAGGTCACGATGCTTATCTCTGTCCGATAGCTGAGCCACAGCATATTGGAGCACCATCTCGAGACACACACTCGCCACACCCTTCCGGCGCACCTGCCAGCGGATACTTCAGCGAGCCGTTTTGCCAGTGGTGTTGGGCATTTCGGTCTTGCTGGAGGCGTTAGGTTGGGATAGGAGTAGTTAGGCCAGGTAAGTGGGGCACTAACTTCTTTTTGTATTATAGATAGATCGGCGGATAGGCGACTTTGCGTGTCGTCTTTGACTTTTCTGAAGTACAGCGGCGTCGTATGGGTTTTTGGATGTGATGACGGTCTTATGTGTGGACTCTGATCATAACCATGTACTGAAAACCTTATTGTGTACGATATATCGTTTTCTGTATGTGGTGGATGCAGAGTGTTCCGCTGATCGTTTTGAGTAGCGTAGTACCTATTTGCCGGATTATAATGGTTATGAAAGCAAGTAGATTACTACGTGAAATTAAATGATGAGCGGAACTGACGACCGTTCATCATGACCGGAACCCGGACCGACGACGCATCTAACCGATCATTAGATTGCGTGATTGTGTGGTGATTGCTTGTTTTTCTCTTCATGTTGCTTGATTGATTGATTGATTGATTTTCTTGTGCGGTAGATTGCGTAGTGTTAGCATGCGTGGTTTTAGTAGACTGATTGTTTTTGTTTTAGAGATCGGTTGTTTGATAGTTGTTCGGAAGTTTGATTAGGGGTTGATCGCTTTTCTTCGTTTTTGTTAAAAAAAGGGTAAAGTGTTGATTTTTATTTTAATTTTACTTCGAGTTGAGCCGACTTGGGGGACGGTTGTGTTTAACCGAAAATTCACGAGGGAGCGGACTTATAGAGTATTGTTATTTAATCACGGGTAACCATCGGGTACGTGATTAAGTAACCATATTTCTATGGGAAATTGATATCGAGGATAGATCGGGATGAAACTAATTGTTTCAGTGAGTTGTTGTATTGAATGTAGGACGGAATGGCGACGTGATGTGAATCCGAGACCGAACCCGAACCCTAGAAACAAGATGGTGTTACAAGAAGCAGTTTAACCTGAACCTGCAAGTGAGTCAGTGGAGTTTCATCACCAGAGTGGGTATCAGTGATTGAGGAGGGTCGAGGAGTGCATGAGTATGGCGGTTAGTTGGAAGGAAGAAAGTCACTCGAGGCGGTACTCATTAGAAACAAGTTAAGCAATGGGAATGGAGGGCGAGTTATTATTGCGAGATCAAGGAAGCCTGGAGCATTGATCGGCACAGATGAATCCATGAAGCGTGGAGTTCAGTGATCAAGAAATTTCGAGGTGTACATAAGTATGGCGGTTCAGTTGGGAGGAGGCACATTGATATTACCATAATACCGATGGGGAGCGAGAGCAGTAAAGATGAAACAAGTATCGAGAGTGGAGGGAGAGTCGGTGTTGTGCCATTCACGGAGGTCGAAGCAAAATGGGGAAGTCAAAAGTGTCGATTCAAGACGATCATTAGTTGGCGCAGATAGAATCAGAAACTCGAGTGGAGCAGTTCAGTCAGGATCAGTGATTTCAAGAATCCAGATTAAAGTCAGTGAAGCAATGAGGTGAGGAACCAGGAGTGATCGTGATCCAAGTTCTCAGTGTGGAGTGTTCAAGGCGTCAGTATTTGGGGTTGGTTCAAGACGGTGTTTCAGAGGTCAGTAAGTATCGGGAGTCCAGTTCAGTTGGTTCATCGTTCGAGCATCGGAGCAGTGGAATCTGTTCCAGAGTGGCGACTTACAGAGTTCAGTTTCCGACTCGAAGTTTTTAGTAACGGAGAATTCGGGGACCGAATTCCTGTAAGTGGGGAAGAATGTAATATCATGTTCCAAGAAATAGTCAACGGGCAGCAGAGAAGTCAACGAAGGGCATTTTCGTAATTTTCAGAAGATGAAGGGCATTTTGGTAATTTTACCAAAATGCGATCTGGAAGTGGAGACGGGCCAAGTGTTCTTATTTTTGTCCAAAAGAACATTTAGAAGACCAGACGTGGAAGAAACGAAGATTAAACGAGTTTTACGGACTATCGGGAAAGGAAACCGATAGAATCGATAAAACTTGTAAAATCCATAACGGGAGCTACGGGTGTCCGTTTGAGGCGATTCAAATTTCTAAATTCATCTAAGATCTTCTAAAATCTGAAAATGAGACTTGGTGGATTTGTAGAAGCATCTAAAGGATTTTTTAAAATAGTCAACGTAAAGCCGGTTTTTCCGAGAAACCGATACATCATTCGGGCAAGAAAGAAGACCCTCTTAAGTCCACCAAAAAAATTATGAAATTTTGACCGAAGCTACATTAGAAGATGAATAAGATATGGTTAAAAGGATTCAGCAAGATTTGATGTCTAGATCAAGTTATGAATTTTGAGTCCTTAATGGGTTATTAAGGCTTAAAAATTCAAAATAAATTCCTTGAGGATTGGGCTTGAGTCAGGATATTTGGGACAGTTTACCAAGACCATATTGGACCTAAATCCAGCTCAGTATGAAGCATGGGCCACGAAATTTGAGCCCAAGAAATAGAAGTTTCTTAGGTGCATGAATCTCCAAAGATGTGTTGTCATCAATCCAAGGGCTGCATGGAGGAGGCTACAAGTGGATGGTGGATGATCAAATTCATTGTTTGTGGATGGTTTTTGGTGTAGAGGTCGTGGCTTAATATGGAGAAGAAGAGGTGACAAGTGGAAGGTGGAGATCTCTTCACTTTAGCTATAAAAGGAGGCCTCCACCCCTCACTTTTCTTCACACCAAAAACACTTCTCAACAAGAGTAGTGAAGAAGAGAGAAAGAAGAGAGGGAGAAGGGAGGAAGAAGAAGAAGAAGGAGGCGGCAAGAAGAAGGAAGAGGAGGAGGAGCCGGGAGAAGAAGAAGAAGAAGCCGGAGGGAGGAGAGAAGAAGGAGAAGCCGGAGGGAGGAGAGAAGAAGGAGGATCCGGAGGGGAGAGAGAGAAAAGGAGGAGAGAGAGAGTGAGAAAAATAGAAGAAAGATGGGGAAAGGAATATTAATACGTCGGAATATTCTAAAGAATATTCTTCGGAAAGGAATTTTTCCGACGTAATAATCTTCCCGATAAACCGGATTTCTTTTATTTAGAAATAGGATAGACGGTTGTAGTAGCCATCATATGAGGGTTATCCGGAGGTTCGGAATCACCAAGGTCAAGTGCGGGTCAAGTTCGAGTTCGTGCATTCGGGAGGTTCGGGGTCCAGTTCGGGGGTCTCGGGATTCATACCGTGTCAGAGCCGCCATTTCCGCGCCTATCTCACTGTGAGTCGGCTCACAAACTCATAGATTCATATAGACCATAAATTGATAAACCGTAGTGCTAGGATTGCATACCCGTTACTTAACCTAATTAGTAATCAATAATTAATTGGACGTTAATGATAAACCGGTTAGGATCAGATAAGCACGCTAGGTTTAAAGAATTAAATGGTAAATCAATTGTGTGCCGCTAGGTTGTTAGTATCGATTGGGTGATGCATTCATATAGACCGTTGTTTAGGACCGTATATGCATCTATATATGTATTAAGAACGATAATTAATGAATCTATATACGGGAATTAAGACGACATTAAAATATGGTTGAACCTAAACAAACGTATAGAATATCATAATGGGGTTGGGGTTTAGGTTTAATAGCGGGATTGAGTAATGAATAAAGTTAATTAATAATGAGACGTCGGGGAGTTAGTAAGTTTACTAACTCTAAACCGACGGATCGAGGAGTTAATAAAAGATATCTAGAATGGGTTAAATAAGGAATGTGGTGAGTTGGTAAGCCGTCTACGGGTTAGCAATCCGCTAACCCAAGGTAGCGGATGATAATGGATTAAAAGACTTAGAAACCCTAATAAACCTGCTTGTGTGTGATTGTGTGATTATGTGATTGTGTGATTGATTGTGATTGTGTGATTGTATTGCTGTTATTGTGAGCTTTGTGTGCAGGTTTGTTAGACTGCTCGGTGTTGGGCCGAGCAGTTATTGCGGACACTTACTCCGGTCACGGGACCGGGTAAGTTAGTGGTGCTGACTAGGTATCTTACCTAGTCAGAGCGGTGGTAGCGTAGTGGCTTGCGGAATGGTTGGAGATTTATTATTGATATTGATTGCGTGATCTTTGCTAGAGTCCCAGCGAGTCTGCGTGTTTATATTTCTGCACTAGGACGCCAGGGTGCGTTAGATTCCACAAGCCTAGGTTTTGTTTACGTTCCGGTACTTCCGACCCGATTGGATCCTCGGGTTTTACCTAACCGGATCATGGTGATTCCGGTTATGGTGTTAACCTATCGGGTGACGCCGGTAGGTGTGTGATTCGGAGAATACGGGGTCATGTCCTAGGGCCGAATCACATGGAAACTCTGGCTATCTAGGGGTAGTCCGAGTCACCGCGTATCGATGGACAGAGAACGGTGTCCTACTCGTGGGACCTTGTGTACACGTTTAGGAGTCGTGGGTTAGTTACCATATAGGTGACGATGTAAACCCGTGGAAGTTACCGAGTTCGTAGGGCCCATTGTTGTTTATTCTTTCTTTCGTTGCGCGATAGATAGATCGAGTCCAATCGAGGACATGTGCCGCAGTGCCTTCGATTTCCCTTAATTCACTTTATCTCTGGCATTGATTGTGTATGTTTGGGTTTATCACGACATGGTAGTGCGTGATCGACTATTTTTCCTGCTGATTGTTATTTTGGGTTTTGGGGCGGGAATTTGTAGACTTAGATAGATTAGAAGCCATTAGTGGGGAGCCGAGTCACTGTGTGATCTTAGATCACTCATTATACTCTTTTTGTGTTTTTCAGGTTTAGCAGCGACGGACGCGAGAGGTTCTCGGTGTAGTTTCGGGATGGCTTGTGACGGGATTTGATTCGTGATTTTTGAGTGTTTTCTCGGTTCGGCGTTATTGTTATTTCGTGTGTTGATTTCTTTGTATATTTGACTTGACGATTGTTTGTGAAAATTCTATTAAACGTTGTACTCAATGTTGATTACTCAGAAATGAAATTGTTTCCCTGATATGAGGTTTAAGTCCGAACCGACACAACTCATCGAAGTAGTGCAAGTGGTACCGCTTGTACTATGGATATGAGGATAGCGGAGTCGAGGATAGATTGGTGCGAGCCTTTGTCTCAAACCGAACTAACTTTGGCTTCGTCCTGTGGCGAACTTTTCCCATTCGACTTGCTCGGGTTCGATCGGTCATGTTCTTGTTTGATTGTTGACCGGTCAGCTCGACGGTCAGCGGAGAATGGGAAAGGGGCGTTACAGATGATCTGTGAAGCGACTTCACACTCACTTAGATGATCACTCAATTCTTGACCCAAGTATTCTCCTCCACGATCTAATCGAGAGTCTTTAATATTTCTGTCATATTGTTTCTATACTTCATTTTGGAACTCCTCAAAGGATTCCGACTCGTGTCTCATCAAATGAACACAGCCATACTTACTGAAGCCATCAATAAGTTAATGAAGTACTGAAGATTTTCTTTGGCATTTATGCTCATTGGCCCACATACATCTGTATGAGCAGGGCCCAATAAGCCTCTGGCCCTTCTCTTTAGCTCTGCCAAAGAAGCCTTAGTCATTTGGTCCAGTAAGCAGAATTCATATCTCATATGATTTATAATCAAATGAGCCCAAGAGCCCATAACTATGGAACTTCTGAATCTGCTTCACTTCTATGTGACCAAAACGACTATGCCAAGGAAAAACTAGTTTGAGTCATCAGACTCAAACATTTAGTATTTATGTTATTTTTCAAACTCATGTTGGTTTAAGATATAAAACCCATTCTAAACGGGGTGCTACCATAGAATATTTCATTAAGATCAAAAGAGCAAAACTTGTCTTTTATCAGAATGAAAAACATCCAAATTCTTACAAGAAAATGAAAGACATCTCTGCATAAGACATCTCTGCATAAAGCAGGTACATAGTAGCAATTACTTAATTCAAAAACCAAGCTTGAAAGGCTCCTACAAGTGGAGAATCTCTACTGCTCATGCAGCAACCATTGCTCCATACCAGACCCGCAGTTCCACTTGTCCTTTCCTCAACGTTCTACTGTTGCTTAGGCCCTGCAAATTTCCAAAATATCAGTACCACAACTAGTATCTAATACATACGTAGAACTTGAAGTAATAACACAATACCTGAAGAAGTACCATACATCTCCTTCATCTCTTGTGAATCTTCCAAGAATTTAATGCAATCTCTCTTCCAATGCCCTGACTCATCACAGTAGAAGCACTTTCTAACACTAAATGGGCCGGACTTGGGCTTATAAGATGACACCGGCTTATCCTGATTCCAAATCTGGACGGCCCTGCCTCTACCCTTGTCCATACAAGATTTCTCAAATCTTTTACCCTTTATGATGTCTTGCTCTGCTGTTTTGAGCACGCCATGCAGCTCAGTCAACATTTTCGTCAAGTTGTTCTTGATATAGCTTTTGATAAACTTATCATAACTAGACGACAGTGACTGCAGAATGATGTCATTGGCCAACTCTAAGCTGACAGGACATTCCAGTTTCCCCAGGTTATCAATGTAACCCATCATTTTAATGACATAAGGACTCACTGGAGCATCCTCTGGTAGCTTGCACCCAGTGAGAGACTTCACCATCTGGAATCTCTCAACTCGTGCCAGATCCTGAAACTTCAGTTTCAGGCTGGTGATCATCTCTATTGGCGACTCCATGTTCTCGTATTGACTCTTTAAGTCCAATACCATGGTAGCCAACATCAGACCACGCACATATACCACATCAATATAATGCTTATTCCAAGCATCATATACTGCATTCGAGCGATTTGTCCCAAGCCTTTCTGGAAGAGCTTTCTCAAGGACATAGTCCTTACTCTCCTACTTGAGGATTAATCTCAAATTGCGATACCAATCCAGGAAATTTGATCCATTTAACTTGTCCTTCTCAAGGACGGATCGCAACGAGAAGGTAGTTTTAGACATAGGCTGAAAATTTTAATCAAAGAAAATTTTAGTTATGATTTCAGGAAATGAGGAATCTTATCCAATAAGAAAACTCGCATTATATTCACTACAAGAAATATAGGCATTGGTAGCAGTGCATTGTAGCACTAATTCACCAACTGCTACTAAAAATGTCAAAACCGGATTTCAACTCTATCGTAGCATTAAATTCGCGCTGAGAAAAAGTTTCATTAAATGGGAACCGAAAATCACTACTACAGCTTAAAAAACATTTTGAAGGCAAGATACTTAGCCAATTTTTAGGTTTTGCCGGGTTTTAGTTTTTTCCCGTTAAGTTATTTTGTTGTAAGTTGATTCATTTCTATTCTTCACAAGAAAAAAAAATTCTACGATCCTAGCTTTCTCTCTCGTAATTTTCCTCATACGACTCTGTGACCGTCGAAACCACTGATAATGGCGTTGCTCCCAACAGGGATGCTTTCTCGAACCCGAACGTTAGTGCTCCCTCGAAGAAGTCTAGTGAGAGTGAGCACCGTCTCGAAGGCGGAAGCAGAAGAAGAACAAGAAAGGATCTGAGGTCGATGTAGAAGAAAAGAGCGTTTTTGGTGCTTCTGATTCTATGGAGAACGCGGATCCGCAGCAACATGTTAGCTTTTGTGGTCTTCTTTTACCCTCTCTGTTCACGGTCTTAGAGATTTCTATGGTTTTAATTTCTAGGGTTTATGTGTTCGTAGTTGGTGGTGGAGTATGTTCCAGAAGAGCCAAAATTCAAAGAAGGATTTGAATCTTCTGCTATGCTCAATATGGATCTCAGCCTTCTTCTACCCTCATCGCTATATGTGAGCTCTTTATTACAACTTCTTCGATTCAATTTCGCAATTCTTCTTGTGATTTTTGGTTTGCTTTTTAATCAATTTTTTTAATTTGGGTTTCTGGGTTTCTCATAATTTTCCTAGATTCAGGTTTATGTGCTGGTGTTTTACTTAGTTTACTTGGCCATTGCTGGAAACGTTCTCTCCGGCGTCCTTTAATCAGACGGCTCGCAACTTCTTTACCGATGCAATGATTATTTGATTTGGTTTAGTCTCTATATTTCCTCCGATTCTGTGAGCATGAAACATGTGTGATAAGGTTTTTACTTGTAATTCTTCCTAACGAACTTAAATGGGTATATGTATGTATGTATGCCTAGTGGTTCATGAATATTTTGTGTGTTTCAGTAATCATGAAAGAGCTCCAAACACACATATTATGCGGTTTCTTCAGAGGCATGGCATCTCATATCATTATTTGCCAACAACCGACCAGAACAAAATAGAGGAGGAGATTCTGGAATTGGTTAGGTATACCGATTTTCTAGTTCTCGCTAGATACATGCAGGTATTTCTAAGCTCTCTTTCTTTTATTTAAACCAAATAGTGATGAAATTTTTGTCCTGATTTTGATGAATTTGTCTCGCTTCAGTTTGTTTGCCTCTTGTTTTGAATATATGCCTTAATAACGGAAGAAATTTCATAGCATGAGTTACTATTTTGACGGATGATATCAACTGGAACATTTTCCTTTGACAGGTACTGTCCGGTAACTTCTTGAAAGGTTATGGAAAAGATGTAATCAACATACATCATGGCCTCTACCTTGTGTTATTTACACTCTCATACTTATCTCTATGTTTGTGTTAACTTCCCCAAACATTTTCAGGTCTATTTGCATTTGGCACTAACATTTCTGGTCGCTATTTCGGGAATCTCTGCAAAAATCGACATCGTATCACCTCTTGTAAGTGTAGCACTAATTGTAATCATCAAGACCAACATCAAGATTGCAAATTGTGTTTCTTATGAATCCGAATGATATGCTTTTCTGTTTGAGAGAGCTAAGATTGCAATCGATTTTCTCATACTCATGGCAGTGAGATGTTTGCAGGTGGTTGCAGATAGAGGAATTGAGCAACTCTCAGCTACTTTTATTTTGTGTTTTGGTGAGATACTTAATCTTACATTCCTAATTGTGGCTGTCTTGATCTTTTAGTCTTGTTACCACAAGATCAGATTTGTGTCTCTTAGTTTGACTTTCGTCTGGTGTAGTGTTTAATCTCCATTACTTGTGTTCTAACTTGTTGTTTCTTGCGCAGCTAAGTTAGATTCATGTGATAGCAATATAACAAAGTATCTCATCCAAGTATTATGTTTGGTTTTAACTGTGTATGTTTTTGCAAGTAAAACAAGGAGAGGTTGCTATGGACTCGTGACAAGTTTCTTCTTTATTTTGTACTCTAGCCCTAGTCAACAATGAATCGACAACAAGTGTTATGTAGGAAGAAGAGCTACGAAGACGAAGAAGACGAGCATGGAAACACTATCTGGAAGCTGTGGGCTGTTTTTGTAGAATATTAAATACGAAGCGTATTGTATGGACATGTAATGATAATATTACTATAGACGATCGTGTTGATCAATTGTATATATAGCACAAAGTGAAAATGCTTTGAATCAATTGTGCTATGTCTGTGTTATGTATCATACCAACATACCAACTTTAAAAATAAAAGATGTTAGAAACATACACAATCTTGATTTTGATTTAGGGTATATTTAGGGTTTAGGAGTTGAAATATTATTTGTTTGTTAGAACATTGTAGTATAGGTTAAGGGTTTAGGGTTTAGGGTATTGGAATCCTTCTCACTGACTTTACATAATACCCTAAACTCTAAACAAATACTATAATGTCCTAAACTCTAAACTTATACTACAATGTCTTAAATCCTAAACTATGCTTGATTAGTTTATGATATAGGGTTTGAGTTTAAGATATAAAAATATAATAGTATAATAATTGTAAAGGTTTAGGGTATTACATGCTTAGAGTTATGGTATTGGAAGGTGAGGATTTTATTAGTTTAGGATATATGATTTAATTTTTTGATTAGTTTAGGATATAAGGCATTGTGGTATAGGTTTAGGGTTTAGGGTATTGGAATATTGGATATTAACTTAAAATATTAAATATAATCTTAAGAATCTAAACCATACATTTCTAACCCTAAACTTCATATTCCATTAAAAAAAAATTAATATAGAGCATTGGAATATATGGTTTATGGTATTTTTCAAATAAAACAATTGTTTATAAAAAGAAGTTAGAACAAATGAATTATTCAATTTTGTTTTAGAGTACAAATAGGACTTAGGGTTTGAAATACTATTATTCTATACTAGGAAAGAACCCGCGCAAATGCGCAGATTTTACTTGAATTTATTGATATTTAATATATTTTAATATTTGTTTTGAGTATCAATATTTTTATATGTTTTTAATTTATAAATTTATATTTTTTTCTTTTATATCTTATAAGGATTTTAGAAGAGAATATGCGTTAACATACGATTATTAATTTAATTTATTTTATAAATAAATATTTTTAATTATCCATTTTAATGAGCTTTTTAAAAACTTTTATTTCCTTCTTAAAAACTATTTAATATACATACTTGTTATTTATACATTTTTATTTTTTTCTATGTTCTTATATTCTATATAATTTCTTGTTTTATTATCATTTTATTTCATTTTGAAATTTTTATTTCTATTCTTAATAATAATTGTTTCTATATTTTAATATTTTTATCATTTTAGATTTCTTTAATTTTTATATATATTTCATTGGCTTTATTTTTTTTTGTTCTTATATATTGTATACTTTTTATGATCATTGTATCTCATTTTTATAATTTTTTTTTTATTCGTGATAATTATTATTTTTATTATTCATATTTTTTTTGTTTTATGGTTCTTTGTTTATAGTTTTCAATTACTGTAAACTTTTTAATAATGTTATCTTTACTTTTAGTCTTATAAAATTAATTTTATTGAGATTTATTTATTTTTATTTATATAATGCATAAAATATGGAAAATGTATTTAAAATTTATAATATTTATATATTATAAAATTCTAAATTAAATTCAAACTTAGGATTTATGTTTACATAATTTTAACTAATTATATTTAAATTAAATAATCATGCATTAAATATATATTTATTTAACTTTAAATGATGATGTGAAAATTTTTACCTTAAATTGGCCAATCAAAAGGGGCTGATGTGGCGGCTTGAGAGAGTCCCCCCTTCTCCTATTATATATAGGATAGAGTATAGGGCATTGTGATATAAGTTTAGGGTTTAGGGTATTGAAATATAGGGAAATTTACTACTTTTAAAAGTTTTATTTATCCATTTCTATTATTTTTAAATTAGGTTTGATTATTTATATATTAATTAAATTCAATAAATAATTTTATTGGATAAACCTATGTGACAGGGATCACTAATGCTGACCCTTGATTAACATATATCAACGGTTAAGATTTCATGTCATTTTTTTTTTTCTGCCCTTCCCCTAACTTTCTCCTTCACGAATATATCTCAGATCTATCTCATTCTCTCTCACCAATCCACCGACTCTGATTCATAATTTCTCAGTTCTAACTCCTTCTTTCCTTCACCAATCCAACGACAATACTCCATAGCCCGACGCATCTCCATCTCCGGCGCATCTCCATCTCATAACCACATCTCACCGCCGCATATTCCATGCCCAAAGCATACTCGACCCTGAGTCGTTTCGAATCTCCTATACTCCCTCCTCCTCCTTCGTCGGGATCAGGACCTTCCATTACGGGTCTAAAACTTCTGGATCTCCCGATTTAAAGCTCCGGTTGAGCCAATGAGCATTTTGTCGAGGTTTGTTTGTTTTCACCCACAACTTGTTCGACGAAATTCCGTTGTCGTGTTAATGTTCGTTGCTCCATCAATCTGACGGTTGTATCGATGAATATTCCTCTGATTGGTGTACTAATCTTCGTGTTCCACTAGGGTTCTTACGGCTCATGCTGGAGTTTCAGCGCCACCGGAGCTTTGGAAGGTGCCAACTTTCTCGCAACCGGCAAACTCGTGGTTTCTGGGTTTATAACTTTGAAATCTCGTAGGTTCAGGGTTATGAAGTTAGAGTCTGATTTATGTTTTTGTTACTGCCCATGTTATGTTCGCTTAATTGTCTATGAGAAATTTGAGCTTAACTCTTTAGGGCAGAAGCAATTCCAATGGGGAAGAACAACGTGTGTCTTGGTACACAGCAACGTTTGTGGATTGACCTTTCTTGCTCATGTCTCGTTCCTCGCTAATTTAACCTTTTAGATCCATCATTGTATACACTAATTTGGGGTTTGAAAGGATTCAAATATGATACTGTTGAGCTTTGGCTGTAGTTTGGTTAAATGTCAATTCAAGAGATCTGAGTTTCTTTGTGATCTGAGTTTGGTTAAACAACATTTGGTTATGTTTGTCTCACGGTTTTTCATTTCTAACTCACTGGTTTACACACAGATTATCTCTGAGGAGCGTGGTCTAACTCTTGACAAAGTTCATCCTAAATTACTTGGAACTGCGAAGAAGGTAAGTGGAGACAATTATTATTTAAGTTTCTGCTTTGTGGTATTTTCCCATATCCGGTTTTAATACAGTTTAATCGAATAAGGTCACCATCTCTCGTGATGACACACTCATCGTGTACGGTGGTGGTGATAAGAAACTGATCGAAGAAAGATTTTAAGAGGTATATATTCATATTTCTTACACTATATTTATCATGAATCTTGCTCATTGTAATACAGTAAAAGCAACACTTTTTGAACTCTTACATGCTGAAGTAGCTGATATATTTCTGGTTCTTATTTAGGTTGGAGATAATTAAAATGTTATTCGTATCTCTAAATTACGTCCTCCTATCAGATCGATTGTACAAGAGCAGCCGTAGAAGAAGGCATCATACTCTTAGGTAAGTGAAATGTTATTCGTTTCTTTGTGATCTGAGTTTGGTTATGTTTTTCTTACTATTTGGACTTCTTTTTTGATGAAACTTTTCTTTTCTTCTGACGTTTCAGTAACGAAAAGCAACAGAGCAGAGATAGCATTCTCTGCTCCGGAACATTCTGGGGAGACCGGCGAGAGGCAACATCAGCAACAGAGAGGATGTAGTGCAGCTGTTTATGTGTCTGTGTAGTCTGTGTCTGTGTAGTCAAGTTGTGTAGTCAAGTGTAGTTTAATATTTGTAACTAATGAACCGATATTTGGTTTAAATATATCAATAAATATATTTTTAGCAGAATCTTCATTTTTAATTTTAATTAATTTCATAAATTAATTTTAACAAATTTAAATTATTTTTAGTCGTTTATTGTAATATACAATAGCACTAAATTAATGGTATTATAAAATACGTCATGAAAACATATTCACTGGCACGAAAAATGTGTTATCATAATTTATACTACAGCATAAAGATATCGCCATGGAAAACTGCATCATAGCACTACACATGTGTTATAAAATAATTTCCAATAGCGATTTTATAATGCTACAATATGTCCGTTTATTATAGCATTAAAAAACGCTATGGTAGGAGGGGGAGGTCTATTATAGATGCGGCTGACATAGCGTTCATGAAAACGCTACCAAAACCCTATGGTAGCGTTTTCAGTGTGCTACGAATGCCGATATTTCTTGTAGTGATTCAAACAAATTTTACACAAATTTTATCAATAAATATATTTTTAGCAGAATCTTCATTTTTAATTTTAATTAATTTCATAAATTAATTTTAACAAATTTAAATTATTTTAGTCGTTTATTGTAATATACAATAGCACTAAATTAATGGTATTATAAAATACGTCATGAAAACATATTCACTGGCACGAAAAATGTGTTATCATAATTTATACTACAGCATAAAAATATCGCCATGGAAAACTGCATCATAGCACTACACATGTGTTATAAAATAATTTCCAATAGCGATTTTATAATGCTACAATATGTCCGTTTATTATAGCATTAAAAAAAATGCTATGGTAGGGGGGGTCTATTATAGATGTGGCTGACATAGCGTTCATGAAAACGCTACCAAAACCTTATGGTAGCGTTTTCAGTGTGCTACGAATGCCGATATTTCTTGTAGTGATTCAAACAAATTTTACACAAATTTTATCAATAAATATATTTTTAGCAGAATCTTCATTTTTAATTTTAATTAATTTCATAAATTAATTTTAACAAATTTAAATTATTTTTAGTCGTTTATTGTAATATACAATAGCACTAAATTAATGGTATTATAAAATACGTCATGAAAACATATTCACTGGCACGAAAAATGTGTTATCATAATTTATACTACAACATAAAAATATCGCCATGGAAAACTGCATCATAGCACTACACATGTGTTATAAAATAATTTCCAATAGCGATTTTATAATGCTACAATATGTCCGTTTATTATAGCATTAAAAAAAACGCTATGGTAGGGGGGGGGGTCTATTATAGCTGCGGCTGACATAGCGTTCATGAAAACGCTACCAAAACCCTATGGTAGCGTTTTCAGTGTGCTACGAATGCCGATATTTCTTGTAGTGATTCAAACAATGTTTCCTCTATGAATATAATGATCCAAGATCCATACATCACTAAAATCTGAGTGAACGACTCGTCATCACCCAGAGTTTAGTAATCTAGGTAAGCAAACCATTGCTAATTGTACCCAGTACAACTCTTGGTCGCAGACAAGACAATCCATGTCTCATCCACTCTGACGTCTCTGGGCCCAGAACTTCTGATAGCCCAGTCAAGTAAACCAATCTCTTCAGTCTTGTGATCATTGACAGTCGCACTGCAAGTCTATCAATGATCACCTGCCTTACTCATGTAACTGTGGATACCAAGGACTCCAAGACTATCCAACAATGAAATGAGTCTTGACAGTAGACAAGATTTGGGCAAGACATCAAGGTCACTTGATATTTAGTTGAGGAAACGGAACTTTAAAAGTTTAGTAATTCAATCTCTTAGGTCACGTAATTGTTGATGTCAAGCACTGCAAGACCATCAACACTACTACCTGCCTTACTCATGTAATTGTGGATACCAAGCTCTTGGCAAAACTATCACAACAACGAAATGAGTCTTGACAGTTGACCTTATTGAAACTAAGCTTTGATCTAACACACATCCAATGTGTATTAGATAGGTTTAGAACATTTTTAACATTTAATTTCAATTTAGTTTTAACCGTTCTAATTTTCGTGGGTTAGGTCATTTGGTTCGGTTTCTTAATCATGCGGTTCAAAACCAAACGATTACGGTTCGCATCGTCACCATATGCGTCGACTGACACACTTGGTCGACTTTTGATATGCAATCTTAAGATCATTAGAGATAACCGGTCAAATCCAATTTAACTGGTCCATCTAATTGAACCGCTTCAACCAGTTTTAATAAATTGCGATAACCGGTCCAATCCAATTTAACCGACTTATCCAATCAAATTGATCTTAACCAATTAAATCGGTTTATTCTAATTGAGATAACCAGTTCAATTCAATTGAACCAATTCATCCAATTTAAACCGATCTAATCTACCTTAACAAAGCATGATAACCAGTTCAATCCAATTGAACCGATTCAACCAATCGCAAGGCCTGTGTCGACCGACACTTAACCTGTGTCGATCGATACAGTAGGGTATCAGAGAATTTTAATCGAATTAAACCGACATAACCATGCGAGATAACCGGTTCAATCCAATTGAACCGATCTATCCTTTCGCACAGCCTGTGTCGATCGATTCACCTAGTGTGTCGATCGACACAGTGCGATTTCTAAATCGAAAACCCAAATTTCAACAGGCGAATTCGCGGTGCATCGACCGACACAAGCTTAGTGTCGATCGACACTGTGCAAAAACCCTAAAATTATTTTACGCGTTTTCGCGATGCATCGACCGACACAAACTTGTGTCGATCGACACCATGCGACAAACCCTAAAATTTTATTCGCTGTTTCGCGGTGTGTCGACCAACACAAGCTTAGTGTCGATCGACACAGTGCGACAACAGCAGTTCATCATTTTCAACAGAAACTTCAATCCGAGATTAATTTCTATAAAACACGATTCAACAAGCAATTAACCAATCAAATTCATCAGTATTCGATTTAAATGCCTCAGATTCAATAATCTAAACCCTAACAGGCTCTGATACCACTGTTGGATCTCCTAGGATCTAGGGTTTGTTATATTGAAATTACCAACCTCGTTCTTACCTTGAACTGGCAGCGGAATGATTGGTGAACAAGATCAGTAAGCGACTCAGATGCTTCGCCTCTACCAGATACACACGCACACAAACCTGGAAACCGGGATGCTAGTGCCGGATCTTTGGGATCTCTGAGTTCTGGTGTTTCTGCTTTTCTGCCAGAGAAAAACTCGACGGCTAGGGTTCCAGGTCGAAACTATATGACTATATAAAGACCTGAAATGACTTAAACCGAACCATAACTAATCAGATTCGTTTAAGTCATAAAACCGAAACTCAGTTTCGGAATCGACCCTGTGTCGATCGACACACATACTGTGTCGATCGACACACCACCCGAAACTCATTATTGATGTGTATCCAATACACATCCATACGATCATTACTATAATGATCATGACCATATTTAACGCTTCCAGTTTGCTTAGGTGTGTGACCCTATAGGATCATATAATACTGGTAGTAAGTCTACAACTTACAGATTGCAAGAGGCTTCTAGCAAAACATTGCAACCGCCCAGTATTATACGAATGTCTGATCTCGACACACAACTATCATCATGAGTGAGTACAAGTGTGATTTCAGGACACTATCCCAACAGTTCTCCTGCAGACGATCAGCGACTTTCCGACGTATAGCATGTTATCAGGATGGACCACCCATGGCAAATTATCCTGTCCATGGTGCATGGATGATACAAAATCTTTTTATCTGCCGAATGGAAGAAAGACGTGTTGGTTCGACTGTCACCGAATATTTCTTCCTCAAGATCATCTGTTGAGGAAAAATAAGAAAGACTTCTTGAAGGGAAAGGATGCTAGGAATGAGTATCCTCCTGATTCTTTAACCGGTGAGCAAGTCTATTTCTACCATTTGCGTCGTGTAAATCCACCAAAAACTAAGGATGTTGGTGGAAACGGTCATGAAGATAAGATGTCCGGCTATGGGAAGAAGCATAATTGGCACAAAGAAAGCATATTTTGGGAGTTACCATACTGGAGGGACCATAATCTTCGACATAATCTCGATTTGATGCATATAAAGAAGAATGTTTTTGAAAACATTATAAAAACTCTTATGCGTGTGAAGGGTAAATCAAAAGACAAGATCCCATCGAGATTGGATATAGATCAATTATGTTCTCGGCCACACTTACATGTTGATAGTGCTGGTAGAGCTCCTTTCCCAGTTTACGCTTTGACAAACGAAGCCAGGACTAAGTTATTGGAATGTGTGAAGCATGAGGTCAAATTCCCAGATGGTTATGCTTCAGACTTAGCAAGTTGTGCTGATTTGGGTAATGCACAGTTTTCCGGGATGAAAAGTCATGACTGTCATGTCTTTATGCAGCCACTACTTCCATTTATCTTTGTAGAACTCCTAAACAAGAATGTCAACCTCGCGTTAGCAGGTACCGATTATTCATAGTATTTTGTAGTTTCTAGTTTGTATTTAGTATTAATCATTTGCTGTTTTAATTTCTTTATGATGTAGGGATCGGATGATTTTTCCGTGACTTATATTCAAGAACTTTGCAGAAGAGTCGCGTCCAAATTCTAAAGCAAAACATAGTTTTGATTCTTTGCAATCTGGAGAAGATTTTTTCACCATCATTTTTCGACGTGATGGAGCACCTTCCTATACATCTCCCCTACGAAGCTGAATTAGAAGGCCCTGTTCAATACCGGTGGATGTACCCTTTTGAAAGGTTTTTCAAAAAGTTGAAAGGGAAAGCGAAGAACAAAAGATATACTGCTGGATCTATTGTTCAATCATATCTAAATGAAGACATTGCTTATTTCACAGAGCATTACTTCGCCTCGAATATAGTAACGAATTCAAGATAAATTTATATCTAGTCTACGGAGACATGTACATGCTATCTATTGTGAAGTTATATATATTAATTCTTGTTGTCAGGTTAACAAGATACAATGAAGGTGGAGTCCCAGAATATCATGACAAAGACGTACCTGATATATTTACTCAGGTTGGTCGTCCAAGTGGCGAAATGCATGAAGTATGGCTTTCATCAGAAGATTATCAATGTACACATGCTTATGTTTTGCGAAATTGCGCTTATTTTTGACCATTTGAGAGGTATAACACAACTTAAATTAATTTATATATTGTGTTGGTCTCATATACATGTTGGTCTTAAACGGTATGTTCGAAGACTATATCTTTGAAAAATATCCATATCTCTCCGAGAAAGAACTCTCTGGAAAAAGAACTGACGAATATCATACATGGGTGCGAGATTATGTATGTCTAAAAAATATTTCTTAAGTACACATTATATATGTATGGTGTTTTTATCTACATATTTGATATTTTCTGTTTATCTATATGCAGGTAAATTACTGGAAAGACACCCATGAATTTCCTCCTTGGGTTCAAGACATTGTGCATGGACCCGTCAACAAGGCTAGAACTTGGCCTATCTTCTATACAAGAGGATATCTGTTTCATACAAAAAACCACGGCGAGGGACGAAAGACATGTAACTACGGTGTATGTGTCAAAGGAGAGAATTACAGTGACGCGTCCGATGCAGCTGATTTCAACGGAATCTTAACAGATATAATACAACTTCAGTACGAGGGGATTGTTAATTTGAGAATAACACTCTTTAAGTGTATCTGGTATGACCTTGTTCTCGGTAGAGGCACTCGAAGGAGCAATGCTGGCGTCGTAGATGTTCGTGCTTCGAGAAAGTACAATAAATACGAACCATTTATTCTAGGTACGTAATATATATATATATATATGTATATATATATATATATATATACATATCTATCTTTGTAACTATTGTATGGATATCGTAGATACTCTAAGTTTAATTTCAATCTTTAATTTACACACCATCTCAAGCGGAGCAAGTTTGTTATATCTCGTATCCATACACGAAGAGACCGAAGCAATTGTGGCTCAATGTTGTCAAAGTCAACTCTAGGGGGAATATGTCAACACAAAAATGACTCTTCTACAACAGGAAAATGATGATCCGGTAATGATGACTACGGTCGAAGATCTCGTTCCCGAGAATTTCGTGCAGAATAATCAATCTTGATTACGATGTCGGAGATGAAGAACCAGAAGACGAATTTCGGTGTAATCTATCTTCTTCTGATGATGACGATTAAGATGATGAAGCGGAAGACAATGAGGCGGAAGATGACGAAGGACCGTACTGAATAATGTATTTCATATTTCAAATAATTTCAACTAGACATGATAAATGATTTCATATGCTTAATGTTTATCTTTAATGTTTATGACATCTTGCTCTTGTTTTAGTTATAAGATTAATGATGAATGTTTATGAAAAATTTCTAATGTTTATGGTTGATTACAATTTCCTAATGTTTAATGTATAAATTAAATTTTATAAGGTTTATTAACGTTTAAACTCATAAAATTATAATTTAGATTAGCGACTGTTTAGCGACTAACTAGTGACTAAACAAGGCTTCAGATCTTTAGCGCCACAAATATATTGGCCCGCCAAATTTTTTAAGCCCAATTAGTCTAAACCGCCATACCAAATCTCAATTTAACTGAACCGCCAATTTTCCCCTCTAATTTTTTGGTTTAACCGGGAACTTTTCCCTCTGATTTTTTTTCCCAAATTCGACTAAGGGGTCGATCCCATTTAGCTAAACCTAATTTCATTTCTTCTTCGCCAAAATTTCTTCGTCTCTCTCGTTCTCTCTCTCGTTCTTCCTGCTCTCTTCTCTAGTTTTTCGATCGATCTCTAACCTCTCTCAATATTTCTCTGTTCGATCTCTCTCTGTGTGGTCGATCTCTTTCTATTTAGATCTATTTCTCATTTTTTCACTAACCCTAAATCGCTCTCTGTCGATCTCTCTTTCTTTGTGGTAGATCTATCTTTCGTTGTGTCCGATATCTCTCTCTTCTAGCTCTTCCATTTCATCTCCGATAGCCGCAACAAAAGGGCGAGGAAGAGGTCGAGGTCGAGGGCGAGGCAGAGGTCGAGGCCGAGCAGCTGCAGTCGCCGTCGAGGCTCAGCCTTCCTCTTCCACACATAGTAGGCCTGCGAATCTACCTCAACAGTACGAGTTCACTCCGACGAGCGACGATTCTCCGACGAAGCGCCCAACTCTGACGCAAACACAGTTGCATGTTCGCCAGTATCCACCGCCGACGGTTCTTTTCGAAAACAACTCTACCACTCGCAGACAGACGTCTCAAGGTCACTCTACCTGTTGGGAATGTCCTGGAATCTATTGTACTTACTCTAAGAGAAAGTTGTATTGTCGAGATGAGACAATCATATAACACTGGGTAGTCATAATGCTTTGCTAGAAGCCACTTATGATCAATGAGTTTAGAACTCATTGCTAGTGTTATATGATCCTACAGGGTCACACACCTAAGCAAACTGGACATGGTATATGAGGTTAATCATTAATGTAATGATCTGGTAAATGCATATTTGATATGCATTCAATATCGAGTTTCTGAGGCAGTGTCGATCGACACAGTAAGTGTGTCGGTCGACACAGATCGCGAATGACCCGATTAACTTCGGTTTAATCGTTGGTTAATTCGGTCGTGGTATAAGTCGACATATATAAGATATATGGTCGACCTTTACACAGATCTAACCTAATTTACAGCCACCAGAAAAGAAACTGAAACCTCTCGAGAGATCTGATCTCTATAGGCACTAGCATCCCTCATGTTCAGTTTGTGTGCGTGTGGATACCAGTAGAGGCACAGCGTTTGAGGTGCTTCGAGATCTCGATTACTTGCAAACCTTCCGCTGCTAATCACCATGTAATCTCGAGATCCCAATGATTCGATTATATGAACCCTAGATCCTAGGCTTGGAATTTATACCTAGGGCTGCCTAATTGGATTAGGAACTGCTAGAAATTCCTTCAGGGGTATCAGAGCCTTAGGGTTCTATTGAATCAGTAGCATGTTGATTAGATTAGTTGAATCTGAATCTCTGTATAGTTGATACAAGCATGCTAAAACTCGTCTTAATCAAAATAATCTAGTTTAGGTTTTTTTTGCTTGAAAACGATTAGGGTTTATCGCACTGTGTCGATCGACACCAATCCGGTGTCGGTCGACACCAATCCGGTGTCGGTCGACACATAAGGATAACCCGAATAAAACTCAGGTTTAACCTAACTGTGACGATCGACACAAGAGTTGTGTCGGTCGACACAGACCTCACGGTCAGGTTAATTGGTTCAATTGGATTGGACCGGTTATCTAGCTTGGTTAAACCGCCAAACGGTTTGTTGCGATTAATTTGATAAGGTTAGCATTGACCGACACTAATGTAGCGTCGATCGACACTAACCGGTTATCGTAAAACCGGATCAATTGGATTGATCGGTTATCGCAGATTGGTTTTGGTTAATCTGCATCGATCGACACTAAAGTAGTGTCGGTCGACACAGGATCCGCTGGTTTAGGTTATTGAACCCGAAATCACAGAACCAAACCAAGATAAATCATTTTAATTAGAAGAATTAAAACATAATAAAACTGAACGTTTTAAAGGTTCCGTTCCTTAACCAAATATCAAGTGATCCTTGATGTCTTTCCAATCTTGTCAACTGTCAAGACTCATTTCATTGTGCGATAGACTTGCAGTGCGAGATGTCCACAATTACATGAGTAAGACAGGAGGTAATCGTGTTGATGGTTTTGCAGTGCAAGGCATCAAAAATTACATGACTTAAGAGATTGGTTTACTTGACTGGGCCATCAAAATCGTTTTGGGCTTAGAGACATCAGGTGGATTGGACATGAGATGTCAATCCGCAACCAAGAGTTATATTGGAAATAACTAGCAAAGTTGTTGCTTACCTAGATAGCTAAAATTTGGGTGATAGCCAGTGGCTCACTCAAGTTTAGTGAAGTATGGGTCTTGGATCATTATATTCATTTGAGGAAACATTGTTTGAATATAATACGAGTTTTCTTAATAGTTAAGACTTCTCATTTCTTGAACATCATAACTAAACCTTTTCCTTTCTTTGATCTCAGCTATGATTAACACTCATAATAACACTTTCTACCTGCGATCCGTCCTTGAGAATGAAAAGTTAAATGGATCGAATTTTCTCGAATGGTATCGGAACTTGAGAATTGTTCTCAAGCAGGAGAAAAGGGACTATGTCCTGGAAAATGTTCTCCCTGAAAAACCGAGAGCCAATGCCCCACATGCAGAAAGGAGTGCTTGGGATAAGCGTTCTAATGATGTGGTCAATGTGAATTGCCTCATGTTGGCTACCATGAACTCGGATTTGCAGAAGCAATACAAGAACGTGGAGTCGCCAGTGGAGATGATCACTAGCCTAAAAAGTTTGTTTCAGGAGCAGGCACGAACTGAGAGATACCAGACGGTTAAGTCTCTCATTGAATGCAAGCTACCAAAGGACGGTCCAGTTAGTCCTCATGTCATTAAGATGATGGGTTATATTGATAATCTGGGGAAGCTGGATTGTCCCATTAGCCAAGAGTTGGCTACTGACATCATTTTGCAGTCACTGCCGTCAAGTTATGATCAGTTTGTTATGAACTATAACATGAACAACTTGACAAAGACGTTGACTGAACTGCATGGCATGCTCAAGACAGCTGAGCCTAATATCAAGAAGGGCACTCCAAATGTACTTATGGTACAAGGGGGTAAGAATTTTAAGAAACTTGGCAAGGGTAAGGGAAAGGGCAAGGTCGTCCAGGTTGAGAACCAGGACACGCCTGCGCCGCCCTCTAAACCCAAACCTGGCCCATCTGAGACTGATAAGTGCCATTACTGTAAAGAGCTTGGGCATTGGAAGAGAAATTGCAACAAATTCTTGGAAGAGAAGAAGAAGAAGACTTTCGAGACTTCATCTTCAGGTATTTATGTTATAGAAGTAAATGTTACTACTTCTGGTTCTACTTCTTGGGTATTGGATACCGGCTGTGGTGCTCATATTTGTACAAATATGCAGGGCCTAAGCAACAGTAGGACGTTGGAAAAGAGACAAGTGGACATGCGCGTGGGGAATGGAGCAAGAGTTGCTGCATTAGCCGTATGAACATTTAACTTGTCTTTACCTTCTGGTTTGGTTTTAGAACTTAATAATTGCTACTATGTACCTGCTATAAGCAGAAATATTATTTCTATTCCTGTTTTGGATATGGAAGGATATCAGTTTTCAATTAAGAATAAATGTTGTTCTTTTGATTACAATGATATATTTTATGGTAGCAGCCCATTAGAGAATGGGCTTTATGTTCTAAACCAAAGTACACCAATCTATAACATTAACACCAAGAGATTCAAGTCAAATGACACGAATCAGACCTTTCTATGGCATTGTCGTTTGGGCCACATAAATGAGAAACGGATTCAGAAACTCCATAGTGATGGGCTTCTGGGCTCATTTTATTATGAATCATGTGAGAAATGTGAATCTTGTTTATTGGGCAAAATGACTAAGGCCCCTTTCAACAAACAAAATGAAAGGGCCAATGAACTATTGGGCCTTATACATATTGATGTGTGCGGCCCAATGAGTAAAGTGAAGGAATGTTTAGTGTTAATCTAGATTCAATTCTCAGATTCAACAGTCCTAAACATGCGGATCTAGGTTCTCTTGATTAGAAACATAATAGATCTCACCTGTTACCTTGTTATGCAGCGGAAATATGAAGAACAGTTCAGAGATCAGCAGAACCACCAAGTGATAGCTCCTCCAAAGGTTCACACACGCACACCAAGCAGGAAGAAGGCTGCTAGACCGAGCTGAGGAGGCCGCAGGGAGAGAGAGAGTTGGCGCAGAGCTTAGGGTTTTTTTGGGATTCAGACTTAAGTTTTATTTATAAAACTTGTCTAGTTCCTTTTGGGCTTTTGGGCCCAAATACCAATCTGATTGATTTAATCAGACCCATTAATCTCTCTCTAAGTACGACAAATGTCTGGCACTTTTACCGTACTTCTGCTAAGCCGTTCCAACACATTTTCCTGTTAGCTTAGGCGTGTGACCCATATGGGATCATATAATAAAGGCAATAAGTCCAAGACTTATAGATCATGAGCGGACTCTAGCAAGCCATCATGACCCCCAGTATTATATGACTTATGTCTGATCATTGACATACTCTTACTTTCTAGAGACAGTACCGAGATTACTGGACACAATTCCAACAATCTCCCACTTGTACTGGAATCTCTGTATTCATAATCCTTTTGTCTCAATATCTCGATTAGTCATAAGGCAAGATGAGTGTCATCCTTATAAAGTCTAATCATGTTCATCGGACTCTGATTTGATACTGACAATCCAAACGACTCGGGACAGTCCGTTTGAGCATGGCCATGCATTTTCCAGTATTCAAATCTCCGATTGGCCTAGAGATATTCACTCCATTTATATTGAAGGGACAAATCCCGTCTTGTTCCATCACTGTAAACTACTCATTTCGTAATACACCCAAACAAGGTCCTTATAGCTATCGCATAACGACAGCGTTAGACAATGATCAAAGCGCATCAGTTCATGTGCAGTCACATGCATGCGAACTCAGGTCTAAGGACTATACTCTATAGTCGTAGTAAGAATCTCTTATGACACAGATATAAATATCCTGAAGAGTTCTTATAAGCGGGTCTAGTCCGGTCGTATGTACCCCACATACACCTATGTACTGACTTTGATGCCGCGCATCTATGACACACTGAGACTTTGTCATAAGTCACATACCAATCTAGTCTCACACGGTTGTTGGTGTTCCAATTTCAACAACCTTCGACTAGGGACTGAATGATATAAGCCATCTATCAAATATAGGGTCTCATGATCAAGCTAAATGACTTTGATGACTCAAGATCAAGTCACTTACTTCGATGACCTATAAAATGGTTTATATCACTTTGGAACGATTATTTCATCACAGTTAAAATAATCTTGAAATAATAATTTCATTAAACATAAAATGTTTTACAAGAACATATCAAATAACTAAATAAAGCCCTAAAACTCCCACTCAAATTTAGATTACATTTCAATGTCTCTAATGCCTACAGCTTCAGTTAGGAACTCGAGCTTAGGTCTTGGGAGTGGCTTTGTCAACGGATCAGCGACGTTATCATCAGTTTGAACTCGGCTGATCTTGACTTCCTTTCTATTAATGATGTCACGTATCAAGTGAAATCTTCTTAGAACATGCTTGGATTTCTGATGTGATCTTGGTTCCTTTGCCTGAGCTATAGCACCATTGTTGTCACAAAACAATGCCAGAGGCTCAGCCGCATTTGGTATCACACCTAGTTCAATAATGAACTTTCATATCCAAACAGCTTCCTTCGCAGCTTCCGAAGCGGCGATATATTCAGCTTCTGTAGTGGAATCAGCAACGGTGTCTTGCTTGGAGCTTCTCCAACTGATTGCACCGCCATTCAGACAAAAGATATAACCGGACTGTGACCGGAAATCATCTTGGTCTGTCTGGAAACTTGCGTCCGTGAATCCACTGACTTTAAGCACATCACTTCCACCGTACACCAAGAACTTATCCTTAGTATGTCTTAGATACTTCAAGATATTCTTTACGGCAATCCAGTGGCTTTCACCTGGATTTGACTGGTATCTACTCGTCATGCTCAGTGCATAAGCAACATCAGGACGAGTACAGATCATGGCATACATGATAGATCCTATTGCAGATGCATAAGGAATATTCTTCATGCGCTCAAGCTCAGCAGCCGACGTAGGGCTCTGCTTCTTGCTCAGCGTTGTGCCATGTACCATTGGCGTGAAGCCCTTCTTGGAATCTTTCATGCTGAATCTTTGTAGGACTTTGTCAATGTATGAATCTTGACACAAGCCTATCAGCCTTCTAGATCTATCCCGGTAGATCCTGATTCCAAGAACGTATGCGGCTTCACCCATGTCTTTCATGGAAAAACAACTTCCAAGCCAGTCCTTTACTGACTTCAGCATTGGAACGTCGTTTCCGAGAAGCAGTATGTCATCGACATACAGAATAAGAAATACTATCTTGCTCCCACTAGTTTTCTTATACACGCATTGTTCTTCTTCGTTTCTGATGAAGTCAAATTGCTTGATGGCTTCATCAAAACGAAGATTCCAGCTCCTCGATGCTTGCTTCAATCCATAAATGGATTTATGAAGCTTGCATACTTTCCCAGCATTCTTTGGATCTATGTAACCGTCAGGTTGTGTCATATACACATCCTCTTCCAGAATACCATTCAGGAAGGCGGTTTTCACGTCCATCTGCCAAATTTCATAATCATGAAAAGCTGCAGTTGCTAGTAGAATCCGAATAGATTTCATCATAGCCACTGGGGAATAGGTTTCATCGTAATCCACACCGTGAACTTGTCTGAAACCTTTTGCCACCAACCTGGCTTTATAAATCTGGACATTTCCATCCACGTCAATCTTCTTCTTGAAGATCCATTTGCACTCGATGACTTTTACACCAGCGGGTAAGTCAACCAACGAAAACACTTGGTTGACCGACATGGAGTCCATTTCGGAATCAGTGGCCTTGCGCCACTTCGAGGAATCTGGGCCCATCATGGCTTGATTGAAGTTCGATGGTTCATCACCATCAATGATCAAAAGATCATGACAGTTAGTCACGAGGAATCCTTGATATCTCTCGGGTTCGTGACGGATCCTCCCGGATCTTCGAACTTCAGGTACTACAGGTTCAGGCACTACAATTTCTTGTAGGTCCTCCTGCTGCTCTTCCTCTTCAGGTTGAGCAGTATCCTGCTCATCTTGAATTTCTTCAAGCAGTACCTTACTCCCACTGTCTTTCTTAGAGAGAAACTCCCTCTCAAGAAAGTTACAATCCCGGGCAACAAAGATCTTGTTCTCGGAACGTAGATAGAAGTAATAAGCCTTGGTTTCCTTCGGATAACCAATGAAGTAGCATTTATCAGACTTTGGTGTAAGCTTGTCTGAGATTAATCTCTTGACATATGCTTCACAACCCCAAATTCTAAGATAAGACAGTACTGGAGCCACTCCAGTCCATAATTCATATGGTGTCTTTGCTACTGCTTTTGATGGCGCTCTATTTAGAGTGAACACTGCTGTTAGCAGAGCATATCCCCAAAGGGATATTGGAAGGTCTGTGTGACTCATCATAGATCAAACCATATCCAATAAGGTCCGATTTCTCCTCTCAGACACACCATTCCATTGAGGTGTTCCAGGAGGAGTGAGTTGGGACACGATCCCACACTCTCTTAGATGATCACTGAATTCTTGGCTTAAGTATTCTCCTCCTCGGTCGGACCGAAGAGCCTTAATGCTTTTGCCAAGTTGATTATGTACTTCATTTTGGAATTCTCTGAACTTCTCAAAAGATTCAGACTTATGTTTCATTAAATAAACATATCCATACCTACTGAAATCATCAGTGAAGGTAATGAAGTACTGATAGTTTCCTCTTGCATTTGTGGACATTGGGCCACACACATCTGTGTGTATCAGGCCCAATAAGTCACTGGCCCTCTCGTTAGGTTTATTAAAGGGGGCCCGGGTCATTTTGCCCATCATGCAGGATTCGCATTTCTCACATGACTCAAAGTCAAATGAGCCAAGAAGTCCATTCGAATGGAGCCTCTTGATGCGTTTCTCGCTGATGTGCCCTAAACGACAATGCCATAGAAACGTTTGGTTCTCCTCATTAGGTTTGAACCGTTTGGTATTAATGTTATAAATTGGCGCGGATTGATAGAGTATGTAAAGCCCATTCGTAAGAGGGGCAGAACCATAGAACAAATTGTTGCGATTGAAGGAACATAATTTATTCTTAACTGAAAAATCATAACCTTCCAAATCCAACAAAGAAATTGAAATAATATTCCTGCTTATAGCAGGTACAAAATAACAATTATTGAGTTCTAAAACCAATCCCGAAGGTAAAGACAACAAGTATGTGCCTACAGCTAGTGCTGGAACTTTCGCTCCATTCCCAACTCGTAGCTCCACTTGTCCTTGCTTCAGCCTTCTACTGTTGCTGAGTGCCTACATATTAGTACAAATATGAGCCTCACAACCAGTGTCCATAACCCATGAGGTATTATCAGAAGTAGTTGTATTAACTTCTATAACAAAAATACCTGATGAAGAAGTCTCCAGAGTCTTCTTCTTTAATTCCTTTAGACCTTCCAGGAATTTCTTACATTCTCTCCTCCAATGCCCTGGTTCTTTACAGAACCTGCATATGTCAGTTGGCCCAGCCTTGGACTTGGGCTTGGGCTTTGGCGTGTCCTTGTCCGCGACTTGGACAGCCTTGGCCTTTCCCTTATCCTTAGCAGAGGATTTCTTAAACCCCTTGCCCTTTTGCACCATAAGCACATTGGGGTCCTTGGCGGTTTTCCTCAAGTTGGGCTCTGCAGTCTTGAGCATTCCGTGAAGCTCAGGCAATGTCTTACTCAAGCCATGCATATTAAAGTTCAAAATGAACTGATCATAGCTTGCAGGTAATGACTGCAGAATGATGTCGCAGGCAAGTTCCTGGCTGATAGGGCAGTCGAGTTTCTGAAGATGATCGAGATAACCCATCATCTTCAAGACATGAGGACTCACTGCCGCATTTGCAGCCAACTTACAGTCTAAAAGGTTCTTAACTGTCTGAAACCTCTCAGTCCTTGCTTGCTCCTGAAAAAGCGATTTCAGGCTTGCCATTATCTCGATGGGTGACAATACACTCTCGAACTGCATTTGCAGCTCAGCAGTCATTGTCGCCAACATCAGGCAATAGACATCATTTTCATCTGACGAATGCTTTTCCCAAGCATTATGCAGAGTCCTGGCGGCATTGGCAGGAGGCCTCTCGGGGAGGGGATCACGAAGGACATAATCCTTCTTCTCCTGCTTGAGGACCAGCCTCAAGTTCCTTGACCACGTCAGGAAGTTCGTTCCAGTCAGCTTCTCCTTCTCGAGAACAGACCGGATTGAGAATGTGTTTTGTGTGCTTGTAGTAGTCATAGCTGAAATATATAAGATAAAAAGGTTATTAGTTAATATGTTCAATATGATTAATCTCGTATTAAGTTTAATATGATTAATCACTCATTATATTCAATAACATCAGTTACCCTCAATAGAATATAATGATTCCAAGATCCACATATAACTAAGATTAAAGTGGGCCACTGGCCGTCACCCAACCTTAGCTTATATCGGTAAGCCCTATATCGGCTAATTATATCCGTGATATAACTCTTGGTTGTGAATCTGGGCCCGAGGCCCAATCCACTCTGATGTCTCAAGGCCCGGGACTCCCGATGGCCTAGTCAAGAAAACCAGACTATACAGTCATGTAATCATTAATGTCTGGGACTCCCAATGACATTTATGAATCACAAACCGTCTTACCCACGCAAAAGTAGACATCCTCACACTGTAAGGCCATGAATACAATTGAATGGGCTTCGACAGCTGACATAGCCTGGACAAGACATCCAACGCTTGATATTATTTGAGGTTCGTAGGTTTATTAAAATTTCATCCCAAAATAGAAGATTACTATTTTGGGAAACTTTCCATTTTGGAAACTTTCCATTTTTGGAAACCTACTATTTTTGGAAACTTTCTAAAATTAGAAACTTTTAATTATAGAAATTTCCTTAAATCCAAAACATGCAAATCTAGAAACTTCTAATTTAAGAAACTTTCTAATTTCAAAATTTTGGAAACTTATTAATTTAAAATCGATTTTATAATTTTTATAAAAATAAATTTTAAATCAATCTGAAGAAAAGACTCAAATAATTGGCCCAATTGTTTTAACTTCTTGGCCCGAGGCCCAAGAATTGGTCCATGTCCAAGACATAACCCAATTGTCCAATTAAATGACATAACCGGTCTGGTTCATTAAAATTGGTCTAACCAAAATTAATTACTACGATGACCACAATTGTCAACCGGTTATTTACTAAACCGGATTTTCTCAATTTATTTGGTCCAACCAAATCAAATTAGAAAATCTGGTTTAGGCACAAAATCCAATTTTTCGACTTTGGATTTCTTATCCCGGTTTAACCAGAACTTAATAAATTTATTAAGTCTGTTTATTAAACCGTGACGTTTTGATTTTGATCAAGTTTATAAACCGAACCATAAAACGAACCGAACCGATTGATCACGTGAACCGATCACGACCTAGCCGTGAGCTTCACGTGATCACGTCAGCCGCAAGCCGCACGCGTTCGATCCATGATCGGGACGGCTGCTTCACGGGACGGGACGGGACGATCGTCGAGCTCGGGTCGTGGCTTCACGCGATCGCCGAGCGATCGGGACAGCCGGGACGACGATGAGCTCGGGACGGGACGGGCGAGCGACGATCGGGAACGAGTCGGGTCATGCGATCGGGACGACTATCGGGTCGAGTTATCGCGATGATCCACTCGGCTCTCGATCACGCGGGACGATGCTGGCTTGGCCGAGACGCGACGTGAGCTCGGTCCATCCACGCGATCGGGACGCGATCCATCCGACGATCGGGACGCGACCACGCAACACGATCGTTACCGATCGGTTCGTGCGTCTTCCGCGATCCGGACGATCCGACGCATACCGATTCATATAGATCGGATCATGCGATTTCTTGTTTGTTTAGGTTTTAATTCTTTGTTTCTTAAGTGTTTTTCCTTATCAGTAGATTGATTCAAAAACACTTCTTAAACAATCCTAAACATGATTCTAAACAAGAAAAACCACAGAACCAATGGCTCTGATACCACTGAAGGAATGTTTAGTGTTAATCTAGATTCAATTCTCAGATTCAACAGTCCTAAACATGCGGATCTAGGTTCTCTTGATTAGAAACATAATAGATCTCACCTGTTACCTTGTTATGCAGCGGAAATATGAAGAACAGGTCAGAGATCAGCAGAACCACCAAGTGATAGCTCCTCCAAAGGTTCACACACGCACACCAAGCAGGAAGAAGGCTGCTAGACCGAGCTGAGGAGGCCGCAGGGAGAGAGAGAGTTGGCGCAGAGCTTAGGGTTTTTTTGGGATTCAGACTTAAGTTTTATTTATAAAACTTGTCTAGTTCCTTTTGGGCTTTTGGGCCCAAATACCAATCTGATTAAATCCCTTAGATTTAATCAGACCCATTAATTTCTCTCTAAGTACGACAAATGCCTGGCACTTTTACCGTACTTCTGCTAAGCCGTTCCAACACATTTTCCTGTTAGCTTAGGCGTGTGACCCATATGGGATCATATAATAAAGGCAATAAGTCCAAGACTTATAGATCATGAGCGGACTCTAGCAAGCCATCATGACCCCCAGTATTATATGACTTATGTCTGATCATTGACATACTCTTACTTTCTAGAGACAGTACCGAGATTACTGGACACAATTCCAACATAAAGTGCCAGAGGAAACTTTCGGTACTTCATTACCTTCACTGATGATTTCAGTATGTATGGCTATGTCTATTTAATGAGACACAAGTCAGAATCTTTTGAAAGGTTCAAAGAATTCCAAAATGAAGTACAGAATCAACTTGGCAAAAGTATTAAGGCTCTTCGATCAGATCGTGGAGGAGAATACTTAAGCCAAGAATTCAGTGATCATCTAAGAGATTGTGGAATTTTTTCACAGCTCACTCCTCCTGGAACACCCCAATGGAATGGAGTGTCCGAGAGGAGGAATCGGACCTTATTAGATATGGTTCGATCGATGATGAGTAACTCATCTCTTCCATTATCCTTTTGGGGATACGCTCTAGAAACGTCTGCGTTTACACTTAATAGGGTTCCGTCAAAATCAGTTGCAAAGACACCACATGAGATGTGGACTGGAAATGTTCCGAGTTTGTCTTTCCTAAAGATTTGGGGTTGTGAAGCTTATGTTAAACGGTTAATTACAGATAAGCTCGAACCCAAATCTGATAAATGCTACTTCGTTGGTTATCCTAAGGAAACCAAGGCATACTACTTTTACAACCAATCCGAGAACAAAGTGTTTGTTGCTCGGAACTGCGTTTTTCTTGAGAGAGAGTTTCTTTCCAAGAGAAACAGTGGGAGTAAAGTACAACTCAAAGAAGTTCGAGAACCACAGGAAAATGCTCAGCCCGTTGAGTAAGAGCAACAGTTGGATCTACAAAGAGTTGTAGAAACCAGGCCTGTGGAGCCTGAAATTCGCAGATCCGAAAGGATCCGTCACGAACCTGAGAGATATGGATTTCTCGTAACTAATTGTCATGACTTGTTGATAACAAGGATTTTTGCAATCCTTTGAGGTACCAATTCCTCAAGCTTATCGATGTAGCTTTGAGGTATCGAACCTATTCTGGGATGGATAAAACCAATAAGCAAACACTAAACCTTCAGAGTCAAATCAAACAATTTGGTTTTTAATTTCTAACAATCCTAACAAAAGCAAATCAAACTGAAGTAAACAAAAGCAAATAAACAAACGATTCAATCAATGACAAGAATAAGGCCCAAAGGTTAAGGTCAACGGATAGGTGACTCGGGATGATCAAGGAATCCTAATTCAAACTTCTAAAAGCTAATCTCCTAGCAAGGAACACACCAAGTAAATCAGTTTAATCTCTTAATACCAATTCTTCACTTAATCTTAACTCAAGAACAAATCATCATTTGTGAATTAAAATCAAACGAGCATTCAAACAGGTTCCAATTAGCAAACAATCACTCTAGACATACATTTTCATGTGCTAGAATGTGAAAGTCCTAACAAAGCTAAATACTGGAATTTCATCGAACATGTTGTGAACAAGAAATTCTAAACATCCTAATCAATGTGATCAAGATTAATTAGGCATTAAGCACACTTTGCTAGATGAGATTTTGAACAATTAACCACTAGAATTCTATTGATCACCCCTAATCAACCTAATCCTACCCAACCCACAAGCCTATGGAGAACTACTCACTGATCATAACTAGATCAACAAAACTCATAGGAATAGAGTTGATCATGGAGATTGGTGAGGGATTGAGAGATTTGTAGAAGGAATAACAAAGAAAATACTAGATTAATCTCAAGAATCAAATTTGTTCTTACAAAAGAGTTTAGAACATCAAAAACAGCTTAAGAAACAAATAGAAATAGGTTTTTGGCTTAAATAGTCATTAGGGTGCGAGCCGGGTCAACCCGGAACAAACCGGGTGTTGACCCGGATCCAAGTAAAAATCTGGGGACGATATCGGTTGGCTGGACCGATACGCCAACCGATATCAACTCTCGGTTTTTTCTGGACGGAAGCGTATCGGTCCACCTGGCCGATATGTGACCCGATATGGAATCCCGAAAATTAATCCGAGAGTCTATATCGGTCGGATGGACCGATACTCAAACCGATATGGTTCTCTGGGACTTTGACGAAGAGTTGTATCGGCCCGCCTGGCCGATACTCAGGCCGATATGAGCTTCTGCTTGCTCTCCCTTGGTCTTCTGAGCTCAAGACTCCACTTCAAAGCTCACCAATGCTCCTAGACACCTCCATTCACCTGTAAAACACAAGAAACACTCCAAATGCAAGCCTATAATGCCTACTCCTAGTCCTAAACAAATCTAGACTCTAGATGCGACAATGACTCGACGAAATGGTAAGAATGATGGAGAAAAGAAGTCAAACAAGAACTATATACAAGCCTAAATGCATGAAAATGTATGAATATCAATTCCCCCAAACTTGAATCTTGCTTGTCCACAAGCAAGCATAAGTCAATCACAACAGGTTGGGGAAAAGGTTTGAAAGCGGGAACTCATATCCAAAGGTTCAATCAAGTTTCAACAAGTTTCAAGTCTATACAACCAAAGTGCAACCGAGAAAAGCCTACTCCAAGGATATAGCCATACTCATCAAAACAAAACTTCTAGCTTAACCTTCAACCTACACAAGCATTCAAATCCACTAGCTCCTTGACATTCATTAGATTTTTCAAGTGAATCCTTATTCAAAACAATGTGATCAAACCCATTTGGCTTAAGGGACAAGGTCTTGAGACAAAAATGGTCTCAACTGAAAGAAAGGCTTCTACACAATCATTTAGGTTCTCTCGGAGGAAATATGAACAAGCTATAGTAAAATGCTAAGAGTTAGAGGCAAATGGTGCATACTAGGATAGATTCCCATCTACCCATACCCCAAGGTCTAAACCCTCCTAAATGAGTTCTACCCTTTTTCAAGGCTATTGATGCCTTTTCTTTCTTTCACAATTCAAAACTTCCCAAGAACCCCAAAGGATCACTCAAAACACTTTGAAAACATTGGTAATTTTACTCTTTTCAAATCAGCTCAAACTTTTCTTTTCTTTGGTCTCTTTTACAAACATTCTTTCTTTCTTTTTGGTGAGCACATTGGCTTCTTTTCGCTACAAAACTTGAGACACTTTCTTTTTCAAAATACATAAGAGCTTTCATTCTTTTGTTTACCAATAAACCTTGATCCCATTCAAACTTCTTTCTTCTTTTTACCCTCTTTTTCCTTTCCCAGACCTTCCCAAGAAACCTCCAAACTTAAACTCTAGCCTATTGCAAAGCCAAAGACGAAGAGCTTGCATCTATTATGGAAATTTTCTCCTAGTCGCCTCATACTCAACACTTTTTACCGAGCTTGTTCCAAATAGGCCTACCACTCAAGATAGTGTTTGGGGTTTGAAATAAGGGTGGTGAAAGGTGTGGAAATATATTAGAGCAAGTAGAGAGGGGTAGAAAGGATAAGCTTGCTCAAATATTTTGGGGTACCCATGAGTTTATCACACAAAGCATGAACAAGGATAATTAGATGATTCAATTAAAGTTATCACTTAGATGGAGCTAGCTTCAAATCACAACAAGTTTCAACATCAAATCAAGTTTCAAATCAAGTTGTCCAAGTATGGTTCGTTCTAGCTTTCAATGCGATTTTCGAGTTACAACTTTAGTGTGATCTATCTAGCACAAAGTGTACCGATATCTATTTCCCCGGCAACGGCGCCAAATTGATAACAAGGATTTTTGCAATCCTTTGAGGTACCAATTCCTCAAGCTTATCGATGTAGCTTTGAGGTATCGAACCTATTATGGGATGGATAAAACCAATAAGCAAACACTAAACCTTCAGAGTCAAATCAAACAATTTGGTTTTTAATTTCTAACAATCCTAACAAAAGCAAATCAAACCGAAGTAAACAAAAGCAAATAAACAAACGATTCAATCAATGACAAGAATAAGGCCCAAAGGTTAAGGTCAACGGATAGGTGACTCGGGATGATCAAGGAATCCTAATTCAAACTTCTAAAAGCTAATCTCCTAGCAAGGAACACACCAAGTAAATCAGTTTAATCTCTTAATACCAATTCTTCACTTAATCTTAACTCAAGAACAAATCATCATTTGTGAATTAAAATCAAACGAGCATTCAAACAGGTTCCAATTAGCAAACAATCACTCTAGACATACATTTTCATGTGCTAGAATGTGAAAGTCCTAACAAAGCTAAATACTGGAATTTCATCGAACATGTTGTGAACAAGAAATTCTAAACATCCTAATCAATGTGATCAAGATTAATTAGGCATTAAGCACACTTTGCTAGATGAGATTTTGAACAATTAACCACTAGAATTCTATTGATCACCCTTAATCAACCTAATCCTACCCAACCCACAAGCCTATGGAGAACTACTCACTAATCATAACTAGATCAACAAAACTCATAGGAATATAGTTGATCATGGAGATTGGTGAGGGATTGAGAGATTTGTAGAAGGAATAACAAAGAAAATACTAGATTAATCTCAAGAATCAAATTTGTTCTTACAAAAGAGTTTAGAACATCAAAACAGCTTAAGAAACAAATAGAAATAGGTTTTGGCTTAAATAGTCATTAGGGTGCGAGCCGGGTCAACCCGGAACAAACCGGGTGTTGGCCCGGATCCAAGTGAAAATCTGGGGACGATATCGGTTGGCTGGACCGATACGCCAACCGATATCAACTCTCGATTTTTTTCTGGACGGAAGCGTATCGGTCCACCTGACCGATATGTGACCCGATATGGAATCCCGAAAATTTCCGAGAGTCCACGGTCGGATGGACCGATACTCAAACTGATATGGTTCTCTGGGACTTTGACGAAGATTTGTATCGGCCCGCCTGGCCGATACTCAGGCCGATATGAGCTTCTGCTTGCTCTCCCTTGGTCTTCTGAGCTCAAGACTCCACTTCCAAGCTCACCAATGCTCCTAGACACCTCCATTCACCTGTAAAACACAAGAAACACTCCAAATGCTAGCCTATAATGCCTACTCCTAGACCTAAACAACTCTAGACTCTAGATGCGACAATGACTCGACGAAATGGTAAGAATGATGGAGAAAAGAAGTCAAAACAAGAACTATATACAAGCCTGCTGAGCGAGAACGCATGAGTCGGATTCCTTATGCTTCGGCATTAAGATCCATCATGTATGCCATGCTCTGTACTCGTCCAGATGTTGCTTGTGCTTTAAGCATGACGAGTAGATACCAATCTGATCCAGGTGAAAGTCACTGGACAGCTGTCAAGAATATTCTGAAGTATTTGAGAAATACTAAGGATAAATTCTTGGTGTACGGAGGAAGTGATGAGCTGGTAGTAAGTGGTTACACAAATGCAAGTTTTCAGACAGACAAAGACGATTTCCGATCACAATATGGTTACGTCTTTTGTCTGAATGGCGGTGCAGTCAGCTGGAAGAGTTCTAAGCAGGACACTGTAGCAGATTCCACGACTGAAGCTGAGTACCTCGCTGCTTCTGAAGCGGAAAAGGAGGCTGTTTGGATCAAGAAGTTCATTGCTGAACTTGGTGTGGTTCCTAGTATTTCTGAGGCAATGGCTTTGTATTGTGACAACAATGGAGCCATTGCGCAAGCAAAGGAACCC
>CM058239.1:13771221-13806166 GCA_030180135.1 Orychophragmus violaceus | reverse complement strand
ATCACTTAAGCAATAACAAACCCTTCTCGGATAACTCTGCCGGTCCTTCACCTGAATCGTCAAATCCGCTCAATTTCGTTTGGTCACAATGCTGCAATATATGATGCCAGTAACGATATGATCGAACATTCTTGGGTTGGGAATTGGCTTACGTAAAGGCTCATTTCCGGGAATATTAAAACATGATTTTTTTTTTGATTTCTGCTTAATACAAACGTTTTTCTATTTTTCATATTAGTTTAATTTCCATATTTAAAGGATTATTTTAATTTTATCCCGACATAATCGGAGACGTTTAGTGTGAATTCCACAAGATGGCCCGACTAGTGTTTCAGAGAAAAATGCGCCGCTTGAAGCTCATTTGGCAAAGAGGAGACAAAAAACCAGCATGGATTACATCTCGGACTTGGACGCTAATAACCAAAAACTGGAACGAGATTGCTGACGGGGTAACTTAATGTTTTTCAATAATATTTAAATAAAATGTTATTTGGGTTCAATTTTTTTTTTGTAATTTTAGTTTTCAATAAAATTTAATTTAATAAAATTTGTTTTATTTCAATTAAATTAAATAAACTTATAATTATAACAATAATTTTTATAAAAATAATTTAGAACTTCTACTTATATGCAAGTGTGTGTAAGATATAAATGAATATAACAACATCGCATAATGGTTTGGGTGTACCCTTGAATGTCTAGCAACCCATGATCGAGTCAATCAGTATTCAGTCGGTTAGATAATCGCCAAAATGGTCCAAAATTTCTCTGAAATCGCAAAATGAAATTGCCAATAATTAAATCGGCCAATTTCCGACGGATTAGACCGTCGGTATTTCATTTACTTTCGGTAATCTGTTTAATATTTGTCGAGAAAAAACTTCTTCTTCCTCTCTCTCTCTCTCTCTCTCTCTCTCTCTCTCTCTCTCTCTCTCTCTTCTCTCTCTCTCTCTCTCTCTCTCTCTCTCTCTCTCTCTCTCTCTCTCTCTCTCTCTCTCTCTCTCTCTCTCTCTCTCTCTCTCTCTCTCTCTCTCTCTCTATCCTCTCTGCTCCGAATTAGACATTTCCGTCGATTCCTTCTATTAATTCAGCCAATCCCACCGTGTGAATCTCGGTTTTAGATTACATGTGTTAGTTTCAACGAATATGGAAGACTTAAGTGGTTAGATTAGAATTTCAACTTTTTCAGGTGTGTTAGACTAATTTCACAAGAGATTGGGCGTTTTAGGATGTTAGATTAGAGGTGTTGATTAGTTTTTAGTTTAAATTTGGTGTTTTGTATTTGTTTTCTTCAAATTTCGTTTTTGAAGATTTATGAAAAACAATTTTGGTAGTTTTAAGATGCAGTTTCATTTTAAATATATTGCGCAAAATTTTAAAATATTTTTACATTTAATTTACACTATTTAATAATTTTCTACAATTTTATAATGTTTAAAACGTTTTTATAATATTTTAAAACCTTTTATATACAAACTTTTATGATTTTTTTATTTATAAAAGTTTTTATTATTTTTTGGTAAATATCATGATATTAAACTTTTTATATTATTTAAATTTAAAATTTATTTTAGTTTTATATTTTTAATAATTTTTTAGTAAATTATATTATAGTTTTAGATTTTAGTAAACTTTTATAAGTTTTTAGCTTTTGATAAATTTTTGTAGCTTTTATAACTTTTTATAATTTTAAATTTTTTACATATGAATATTTTTGAATAAAAAAATTCAAAAGTTAATGGAAGTTAACTATGCGTTAAGTCAACGATGTTAAATAAGTATCATGTTAAAAGTTGATGTATTATTACAAAAATAAAATTTTGTTCATGTATAAAATTGTAAATAATAAAATTTGTGCATTAAATTTCTAATAATAATAATAATAATAATAAAGTTGATGTATTAAAATGAAAATTTCCCTAATGTAATCGATAAGTTCTTCATATTAAAACTTTTATTAGGTCCGGGGAAAGGTTCACAGCTTTCGAAGCTACTCGAAGCAGCTGATCGGCTCAGCTGCGGGCCCAGACTCCTAGTGGGAGTCGTTTTGTGTCTCAGGTGCCAGAGACACAATATGTTCCGCTTTCCGCTGCTAAGGAGATTAAGGAAGTAGTCACTCATTCAGGCCGAGAGTTGCAGACCAGACTCGATCCCCATCATCGTGGCCCCCAACTTGTCTTGGTAAGTTTTCGGTAAATTCATGTATTTTCTTTATCTATATGATTACAATTTAAATTTTCTTGTTTTTGCATTTTAGGTTTGGGATGACCACCTTGTAGATTACAAAGTGAATCTAAAGATGATGCATGTCATGCTGAAACACGCATATTCGACGTGCAATGACATGTCTTTACAAGTAGACATAACATGTTTTGCTAGTTTGCGGTGCGTATCTTCTTACACTTACTTTTCTTACCTTATCTTATCAATTATTAATAACAAACAGTTTTCTTTTTGTAGAAAGAGTATATGTGGGATCCGAACTAGCTACTCACAGACCGTCAACGAGTGAAAGCAGAAGTGAGCGGTGGGAGTAGCTAAGGGACCATGCTAGACGTCTTGATTGGGTTTGTTCATCACTGGTCGCAACCAGCCACAATAGCGATCCACAACGCTGGAGCAAAGAGCACGTTGAGCGGAAAATCGACTTTGTAAGTTTAACATTTACTTTTTACCATATTTTTAGTCCATTTTCTAAATAACGTTTATTTGTAACGAGCAAGAGGAACAAGAACCAACGTATCTGAACCTGGTCGAGGGCGGCCACACCAACAAGACTACAAGCTCATTCGGGATTCGATCGCTCGGAGAGTCATCGAGGCTTCGAAGAAAAGAGTGGCAGACATTGTCATATCCCAGCAGTCCAAGGAAGGGTCGACTTCGGGACTTCTCTACTAGCGGAATAGAGTAACAAAATCTTTCTCGAAGTAACTTTTTATTTTAATTACTAATTTTATTATGAATTTGAGATAATTTGATTTTTAACTTGTATTTTTAAATTTTCCTGCAGGAAATACCGAAGAGTAAGGACCGTTTTTTCGGCTTAGGAAATGTGACCGAAAAGCTCTCGACACCACTTTCCTGCTTCCATCCCGAAACAGACTCCTTCACCGAACTATTGAAGGGGAAAGACGAGGAAATCGCTAGCTTGAAAGTGACCTAAGTGACCCTCATAGTTTAGCAAGAGGCGTTTTTGCCAAACAACAGAGAGTGATGAAAAAATGGCCGATGTGGAAGCTCGGCTGAACGATCTCTTGTTTTCTCGTAGTTCGGGATCGAGACCGGGACAGGGACATTGACATGTATCATGATCAGAACCGGGATCGGGAAAAGGATAGTGGTCGGGGACGGGATCAAGATCAGGGTTGGGATCCCGAATCCCAATAGTTTGTAATAATTTTTGTTTCTTTTGATGTTTTGTGAATATTTAAATAATTTTTATTTTACATTTTATTCGATTTTAAATTTTATATTTTTGAAATTTCTATATTAATAAAATAGAAAAACTAAATATTATATTTAAAATAAATATAATTTCTGTCGGAAAACCATTGGTTCCCTATCGTTGGTAAAACCGCCATTTTATGCTCGTCGCATAGTCATGAGTTGACCATCGGTTAGTTCTGTCGGTTATTTTCTGTTGGTAACTCGTCGGTAAATTACCGACAGGAAACGACCATTGACCGACAAACCATACTGACGAATGACCGAACGCAACCGACACTTCCATTTCGTCGATAATCCTTTGGTTTCTAAACCGTCGTTAATACGTCAGAAATTACTGATGAATAATCGACGGATTTTTGTTTCCGTCGAAATAGAACTGACGGATCCATTCAGTTGGGTATCTGTCAGTTAAGATATTTATTGATGAATTATCGACGTAATTTTCATGATAATCGCTTGTTTTTTTATAGTGAGGATGGCGTGGATAATAAAAAATTGTACTTTTTTAAAAGAAAAAAAAAATACTAGTGAAAAAGGTGCCTTTGAAGGCGATAATCATATCTGTATTTAATTCATCCTTTTCGAACTCTCTGGATTTTAATTACGGCTGATTAGAGCGTTACCTAATTCTAAAACGTTACTAAAATTTCGTTACCTAATTCTAAAACGTTACTAATCGTCTTTAAACTTATAATTGAACAATCATATCATTCAGATGTCCAATCAAGTCTATAAATGTACATATTTTGTAAAATTAAAAAAATACAACATTGTCCCGACAGAGCACTATGGCCTGTATTTGTCTTTTTATCAGAAGCAATCATTTTTCGAACGATATATGATGAGTCCCCAACAATTTATTACAAGACCCAACATTTTCGGGATCAATAATGTCATTCGAATCGGTTCGATATTGTCCTTAAAGTGAAGGTAAAGCAAGCAAATTTTTAAAGTTTGCTTAATTTCTTCTCAAGTTCTGGTTTTATAGACAATATAACATGATCCAAATTACTTATCTAGCTGTCCTTTTTTTTTTTTTCACTGATAGAATATATTCATTCAAAGGTGTTACCAAATCATTACAAGACTAAAGCCGGTGGGTATAACGGACCAACCCCCAGAAACAAGAGCCGACGGATTAATGAGTAATCTCCGAAGACTAAACATAAGACACAATAAAATCGCAAAACCACGATTAGAGTTCAACAAAGACCAGATCAAGATCCTAGAGACACCTAAATTGAAGCAACCCAGTGCGAATCGAGAGAGTAGAGATGAGCAGCATCTAAAACCGAACTTTATTGGGTTTAATCCACCTGAACTCATTATATTGCACCACTGTTGGAGCCACGAGAACCGTATGCAGATAACCGAGGGAGACGAGGGAGAAACGTTAACCAATCGAAACCCGACGATAAGATGCGAGAAGAGCCAAAGAACCAATTCTTTTAAACAAAGCTAGAGCACCCGATCCCAATGGAGGTAGACCAGAAGAACTCTTCGGACACTAAGCCGTAAGAAACCATTACAAGGAAGAGAACTCTCCCAGACCGCATCAATTACCCCAGCAGAAGCACTAACATCAACAAACCAAAAGTCGGAGGCTTAACGCATGAAACTAACCAGACTGGGATAACACCAAACTGCATAGCTCGAATCAAGGCCAACACCACACAAACTGAGAAACGAGATCGAGATCTGAACCTATCTAAGTCTAAAGCGAAGCAGAGCAACGACATCAACCAAGTAATCAAAACTAACCAAACCTCCGATAACTGGACTCACTACAACCACAACCGAGAACGAGCAAAGACAAGAGACCTCACCATCGCGAAACGAACGGAGCAGGAGGATAGTCACAAACACCGCGACCTTGCCGGATCTGCTCGATCCGTAAAACCTCACCGCCGTAGGAGATGATCCACGCCCAGGAGGTTCCGGAGACGAACAGGCGAGACGAACGCAGATCCACACCGGCAAGCTCACCCGTAGAAGGAAGCGAAGACCAGAGCATCTGGAGAGCTTTGGAGACGACAAACAAGGACCTTGAAAGAACAAAAAGCACAGACAAAGGCCTCTCCCGGCGGCACGGTGCGGATCTCCGGCCGCCGGAGAAGAAACGAGGAGGATCGGAGGAGGGTGGCCGCTGCTTCGATTACTGCGCCAGAGAGCTTTTAGGGTTTTTTCCGCTTTTGTGGGTATTACTTTGCAGTTTATTTTGGGTTTATTGTATCTAGCTGTCCTTATGATGTCATTATAATTTCTTACAATATTATATAACCCAAATATAAAATTCATTAACCTAAATGATCTCTGTCGTATAGATGTCATACAATGGAGAATTTGTTGTTGTTGGAGTTAAGATTAGCACTTTCCAAAGAAGGCCTATTCATGAGTTTAGGTCGGCCCAAAGTGGGAAGTCGAAAATAAAGCCCAAGGCGGTAAAACTTAGGTTAAACCGAACTTGGGATAGCCGGCTTTCACATTAGGGTTTGGAAGGTGTCTGGTTCATAGGCGCCGCGCAAGAAAGACGGTAGAAGGACATATTCTGTATCAAGGCGAAGCCGAGTTATTAGGAAATATTCGTAATTATCTCTTATTTTCCTTTTTGATATAAACCGACTTGTAACCCTATATAAGGGAACCCAAATATTCAATAGAGAATACGCTTTTCTTATTATTTTTCGGCCTTGAGAGACTTTTAGAGCGACTTTAACCTAAAATTCTCTCCAGCGACTTTCATAGTATTCTTTACCGGCTTCCACCTCGGAAACGCCGGCTTTTAACCCTAAATTCCCAAATCTCACCGCGTTCCTAAATTCTTCTTTTAGAATCCCTAATTTACAAACCCTAAAACTCTTTCTATCTTCAGATAGAACGAGTTGAGATCTTACAATTGGCGCCGACTGTGGGGATTTCTAAGAGAAATTTCTGAACGAGATGTCGGGAAACCGTAAGGAAATCGATCCAGATAACCCTAGGGTTGAACTAAGCGATCATGAAGAAAGTGATTACGACCAGAGTGATCACGAAGACGACGCGGCGAAAGGCGGCAAGCAGCCGCGAGACGCCTCCAAGACAAACAAAGCTCGAGATGACGGCAAACATGCCCCGTCACTCAGCGAAACATCAGCTCAAATCGAGAAAGACAAGGTCTTAGCCACTCTGATGGCCAAGATCGAGTCGCAGAACGACTTGATCAAAACGTTCTCAGAGAAAATCGACCTACTACAGACGGAGCAAGCAAAGATCCGTTCGGACCAACAGTCTAGAAAGTCCAAGAGAGAGGTGCCTCCAAAGGTGAAAGACAGAGTCACCAGACAACTGGTCTATGATACATTTGAGGAAAGCCACCATGAACAGAGCCGTAGCAGCGAGTCCAGGAGCAACCCGCGCAAGGAAAGCAACAAGAAGGATACTCGCGAGCGGAGCTCACATCGGAAGGAAGGGTCTGAGGAACCCAAACAGAGCGAAAGTCGGAGACGGGACGACTGGAGCGATGAGAGATACTCACCCGATAAGGAAGAACGCACCAGTCACCAGACACGGGACATGCACCACAGACGAAATTCGCGACATGAGAACGGCTCGCACCGTGATAACTATCGCCATGAGCGAAGTATGTCACACGAGAAAACTCATGGAGCGTCTATTCGCGGAGCAAGTCACAACCATGTCGAGAAACAGCTGACTGAGCTCAGAGACACCCTAAAAGAGTTAAAAGGGGAAGTCCATGGCGTTAAGGGGTCCGCACCGGAGATCGACCGAATCATCGAGGAGACTCGGAGGACACCCTTCACCTCGCGCATCACAAACATGTACATAAGGCAGAGGGAGAAGCTCAGGTTGCCGATGTACGACGGCACAAAAGATCCAGCGACCCATCTTACAACGTTCAAAATCATGGCGGCAAAGGCGCGGTTTTCATCAAGCGAGGAGCGTGACATCGGTTTCTGCCAACTGTTCACCGAAACCCTGGAGGGGGACACTTTAAACTGGTTCTCACGACTCCCATCCAAATCAATCGACAGTTTTTCCGACCTCACATGGGCTTTCGTGAGGAATCATTTCGCCTACATACGTAAGGACACTTCGCTAAGCGCATTGATGTCCATGACGCAAGAAAAAAAGGAAACTTTGAAGGACTTCATAGAGAGGTTCAGGGCAGTGATGACACGAGCAGAGGCTCCAGACAAATTCACAATCGCGGCCTTGACAAATGCCGTCTGGCACGAGTCACCTTTTTACCAAGATCTAGTCGTCAACCCGCCCTTAACCATCGAAGATGCGCTTCACCGAGCAAACAAGTTCGTGGAATTAGAGGAGAAAAAAGTCGCTTTAGCAAAAAGATTCGGTTCCGGCAAGCAAGCAGACAAGAAGGAAGAAAGGAACCTAGACAGCATTACGATAAAGGGGCCAAAACGATGGTTGTCAATAGCTCTGATAAATCCCGATCATCAAAACCGTGGAATAAACGGAACATAGAAGCAAAGGGGAAGGCGCAAAAAGCAGCCTCCGCTACCGGGGATAAATACTGCGAGTACCATCAAGCTACATCGCACGACACGGCTGAATGTCGGAACCTCAGAAATGCACTCTATTCCCGACTCTCGGATGAAGAGATCAAGGCGGCTATTGAGAGGTTGAAAAAGGAAGAAACGGGACAACAAAAGGAGGAAAAAGCCGACGAGCAAGCTCCGAAGCAGGATAAACCGCCACGGCGTATCAAAAGCATAGCTTTGAAACGCAACCGAGGAGAAGAGGAGGGAGAAGACGAAGAGGAAACCCTCAAAACCGTCCGAAGAATCAACATGATCATGGGCGGTCTAATCTCCGTAAACGATTCGGTCCGGTCAATAAAAGTCTACGAACGCCTTGCGTTAGCCGCACAAAAGGCACCTCAGCCAATCCTGTCAGACGATCCCCCCGTCACGTTTACCGACCAAGACCTCTATGGGACTCATTACCCCCATAACGACCCGCTAGTGGTTGAGCTGTTAATCGGAAGCTGCCAAGTATCTCGAATACTGGTAGATACCGGGAGCTCGATAGACTTAATTTTCCTGGATACACTCAAAAAGATGGAAATTAAGGAGGAAGATATCAAGAAGAAGGCCAAGCCGCTCACCGGGTTCACAAGCGAGACGACGTACACAATCAGAACGATCAAATTGCCCGTTTTCGCAGGAGGAGTTAACAGATTGGTGAGGTTTCATGTCATTGACAAGCCAACCATCTATAACGTCATCCTCGGAACTCCGTGGCTATACAGCATGAAGGCGGTATCTTCAACATACCATCAATGTCTGAAATTCCCAACACCTAAAGGAATTCAGACAGTCAAAGGATGCCAGAGCGCAAGCCGGTCGTGTTTCGCAAGAGAACATAAGATTAGAGTGCCTTCGTGTATGATCAATACAGAGCACGGGAGAAAAGGACCAGAGAAAGAATTGATCCAACAAGTCATCATCGACAACTCAGATGCAAGCAAGTGTGTAGGGATCGGCGCGGAACTGCCAGACGACATCAAAAGGGAATTGATCGCCTTCCTACAGCAAAACGTTACAACGTTTGCGTGGACAATGAAGGACATGAAGGGTATCAATCCAACCATCACAACTCACGAGCTGAATGTCGATCCGACTTACAAACCAGTTAAGCAAAAGAGGCGAAAACTCGGCCCTGAAAGGGCTAAAGCAGTCAACGATGAAGTAGAAAAGTTACTTGAAGCCGGGTCAATCCAAGAAGTCAAGTACCCCGACTGGTTGGCTAATCCAGTGGTCGTGAAAAAGAAAAACGGAAAGTGGAGAGTATGTGTTGATTTCACAGATCTCAACAAAGCCTGCCCAAAGGATAGTTTTCCGCTGCCACATATCGACCGACTTGTTGAGGCAACAGCCGGAAATGAATTGCTATCATTCATGGATGCGTTTTCGGGATATAATCAAATCCTCATGAACCCGGACGACAGAGAAAAGACGGCCTTCATCACTGAACGCGGTACGTATTGCTATAAAGTCATGCCCTTCGGCCTCAAAAACGCCGGCGCCACCTACCAGCGGCTGGTAAACCGGATGTTTGCAGGACAACTCGGCACAACAATGGAGGTTTACATAGACGACATGCTAGTCAAATCACTGATTGCCTCTCAGCATGTCGGCCATTTAAAGGAATGTTTCAACATCCTTAACCGGTACGGAATGAAGCTCAATCCAACTAAGTGTACGTTCGGAGTGACATCAGGAGAGTTCCTTGGGTACGTGATAACTCAGAGAGGAATAGAAGCGAATCCAAAGCAGATCACAGCCATAATCGACTTGCCATCTCCCAAGAACACTCGAGAGGTACAACGCCTCACTGGCCGCATAGCCGCCTTGAACAGATTTATATCCCGGTCAACGGATAAATGTCTGCCTTTTTACGAGCTCCTACGAGGGAACAAAAGATTTGTGTGGGACGATAAGTGTCAAGAGGCATTCATCCAACTCAAGGACTACTTGTCGAACCCGCCGATACTGTCTAAACCCGAGAACGGTGAGACATTGTTGCTTTACATCGCCGTCTCAACGACAGCAGTCAGTGGCGTACTAGTTCGGGAAGATCGAGGGGAACAGAAGCCGATCTTCTACATAAGCAAAACGATGAACGGAGCCGAAACCAGATATCCTGCAATGGAAAAACTGGCCTTCGCAGTCGTCATCTCTGCACGAAAGCTGCGACCATATTTTCAGTCACATCCAATCGCCGTATTTAGTAGTCAACCTCTTCGAACAATCCTTCACAGCCCGGGGCAGTCTGGCCGTCTGGCCAAATGGGCGATAGAGTTAAGCGAGTACGACATCGAATACAGAAACAAGACAACCGCCAAGTCGCAGGTAATAGCTAATTTCCTTGTTGAGTTATCACCCGAGTTAGATGTCGGTACCGAGATAGAGGATAAAAATTAGAAGTTGTTCGTGGACGGGGCTTCATCGAAAAAAGGAGCCGGGATAGGGATACGACTCATTTCACCGACCGGCGAAATACTAGAACAGTCCTTCAAGCTGGGTTTCACGGCGTCTAACAACACGCCGAGTATGAAGCTCTGTTAGCCGGCCTCAGACTAACCAGAGAAATCGGAGTACGACATCTCTTGGCCCATTGTGATTCCATGCTTGTAGCGAACCAGGTCAATGGAGACTACGAAGCTAAAAACGAGCGAATGGAGGCTTACCGAAAGACGGCACTAGAGCTCACCAGTTCCTTCGAATTCTTCGACATTGTCCAGATACCAAGGAAAGAAAATGCCCCGGCAGACGCACTCGCGTCGCTGGCATCAAATCCTAATCTCTGTCGACGGATCCCGGTAGAAACGATCCATGAACCAAGCATCCCGCCCCCTGAGAGCAATCAAGAAGAACCCGACGAAATAATCCAGAGTGGCGAGGATGACATGTGCTGCAACATTCAGGCAAAGAACACCGACCTCATCGCTGTCCTGACTAACAACAATGAGGATTGGCGACTTCCAATAAGAGCATACCTGACAGAAGGAAAGCTTCCAGAAGACAAATGGGAAGCACGACGACTTAAAGTCAAGAGCGCGCGATACACTATACATGACGGTATCCTTTATAAATATTATGCTAATAAGGTCCTCCTCAGATGCATAAACGGAGACGAAATAAGTTGAGTTCTCGAAGAGACGCACTCTGGAGCATGCGGCAACCACTCCGGGGGCAGGTCTCTCGCCCTCAAAATCAAGTTGAACGGTCACTATTGGCCGACTATGACAACCGATTGCGAGAACTATTCTAACAAGTGTGAGAAGTGTCAGCGAAATGCGCCATTCATACATCGACCTACAGAGTTGCTCACGACATCAACCGCAGCTTATCCGTTCATGAGATGGGCAATGGATATCGTTGGACCGTTACCATTATCCAATCAAAGACGTTTCCTGCTCATCATGACCGACTACTTCACAAAGTGGGTAGAGGCCAAGGCTTACGTCGCGATCCACGATGTCCAGGTTCAAAATTTCGTCTGGAAATACATAATATGTCGTTTCGGGCTGCCTTACGAGATCGTCACAGATAACGGATCACAATTCACCTCAAAAGTATTCGAAGGATTCTGCAAGAAGTGGGATATACGTCTTAGCAAGTCGACACCAAGGTATCCTCAGGGGAATGGCCAAGCCGAAGCAACGAATAAAACCATCATCGTCGGCATCAAAAAGCGCCTTGAAAGCAAAAAAAGAGTTTGGGCAGACGAGTTAGACGGCGTCCTTTGGTAACATAGAACGACGCCTCGCAGCGCAACAGGAGCCACCCCATTCTCTTTATCCTTTGGCGTAGAAGCAATGGTACCAGCAGAAGCTAACATTTACACTCTCCGCCGGTCTCTCATGCCGCACCATACTGAAATCAATGAAAAGATACTGATCCAAGCTCTCGACACCTTAGAGGAAGAGCGGGATCGAGCCCTACTCAGGATTCAAAATTATCAACAGCTCGCAGCTCGGTACTACAACCAGAAAGTCAAGGAAAGACACTTTCAAGTCGGCGACTACGTCCTTCGCAAAGTTTACGAAAACACCAAAGAATGGAGAGCAGGCAAACTCGGGGCAAAATGGGAAGGACCCTACAAAGTCACGAAAGTCGTCAAGCCGGGAGTCTACGAACTTGAGTCCATGAAAGGCGAGGCTTTACCGCGATCCTGGAATTCATCGAGTCTGAAAGAGTACTCCTAAGACGGCAAGGTTAGCCACAAAAAAAAAAGATTATGTATTATGAACTACGAGTGACTTGATTCTTCCTCGGGAGATACGTAGGCAGCCTTTACCGGCACAGTCACAAATCTAATAAAATCCTCATTTTTTCAGATAATTTACCGTCTTGAAAGCCAAGCAAAGCCAAAACAGGTAAGTCCTTTCATTAAATATTTAAATATTTAAGATACTAATAAAGCCGAGTTCTAACTCGCTAAAAGCCGAGTTCTAACTCGCTAAAGGCCGAGTTCTAACTCGCAGAAAGACGAGCAATGACTCGCAGAGAGACGAGCAATGACTCGCAGAGAGACGAGCAATGACTCGCAGAAAGACGAGCAATGACTCGCGGGAAGACGAGCAATGACTCGCACCATTAGCATCATGCCTCCTGGCCAGGGGTGTGGTCTTCCTTGCGCACGAGGTGCACATCGTGGTAAGGAAAAGCCGGGATCCGTCCCGCAAATTCTTCGCGGTAGGAGATAGCAAATAAGTCGAGCATAAAAGACTCGCACATTCTCCCGCCCTAAGAATAAAGCCGAGCATTTGTAAGTCTCGCAAACCGCCTCATGGCAAGAGTCGCTAATCGTTTTAAGTTTGACGCAAATTCTTCGCGGTAGGAGATAGCAAATAAGTCGAGCATAAAAGACTCGCACATTCTCTCGCCCTAAGAATAAAGCCGAGCATTTGTAAGTCTCGCAAACCGCCTCATGGCAAGAGTCGCTAAATCGTTTTAAGTTTGACGATAAGCCTAACACGAGATTAGTCCGACTATTCAAAAGTCACTAAATCGTTTAAAGGCAAACTTAATACGAGATTAGTCCGACTACTTAAGAATCCGCTAAATCGACAATTTGACGGCAAGCTTAATACAAGATTAGTCCGACCATTTGAAAGTCACTAAATTGTGTAAGTTTGGTGGCGAGTTTGAGTGTTTTGATCTGATTGAAACACAAACTTAATCCAACCATTTGAAAGTCACTACAAGTTTAAATACAGTAGCACGACTTGGTCGCATATCCCAATCGTTGTTACTAAAGTTTAGCAAAAGCTTTAAAGATAGAATGATTTTAATCGCTATCTAGCTTAAAGCAAACTTAAGTGTGACATTACGATTAAACCAAATAGACAGAAAGTTCGGAAAAATAAATAAGAGCTATTACAAAGCCAACACAGATAGAATACTAAAAAAACATTTGACGATGACTACTCAGGCTCGCCATCTGCAGCTGAAATTTCCTTCCGAACAGACTGGACAAGATCGGCAGGAACCGCCTCCGGGATTATACCGACATTAGTCCCGAATTGGTCGACGTGCCGCGGGACAGGAGGAGGAGAATCATGAGAACGGTTAAGGAGAGGATGATGAATGGGTGAGAGCACAAACGTAAGCTCCTCCTTGGTTACAACGTTCAGATCATCCAACTCCGCGTTCGCTGTGATCTCGTCAGCGGCGATCTTCTCCAAGATGGCTTGAGGAACCGACACACCTTGCCCGCTGAGTTTCTCCAGACATTTCTTAAGCCCAGAAATCTGAGCCTGTTTGACCTGCATCGCAACGGCGGTCTCTTGATCACCAATGTAGCGTTGAATAAGGTCGAAATGGGTCTGCGCCTTCATCCTAGCAGCGGCCTCGACTCTCTCCCTCTCCTTTTGAACCAGATCGAGATAAGACTTCTGCAGCTGCTTTCTCTCCAACTGGAATTTAAGAAAATCAGCCTTCGACTTCTCCTCAGCTTCCTTCAATTTTACTTCAAGGGCCATATTACTCGCCTCCAAAGCCTTCTTCTCTTCCTTGATCTTCTTGAGAAGATCATCCCACTTGGTGACCGCGTCAGCCAGCTTCTTCTGGGCCCATGAACTTTCCAACGCCACACGGTTAGAAGCCGCGATCATCTGAACACAGCACACAAAAATGTTATCCCGGTAAACAATGCAAAATTCAGTACAAGAAACTTACCGTTGCTTCGGCGTGCTTTAGCCTAACGATAGCATCCGAGTGAGGCAATTCCTCCAAAACCGGCCAATCCGACTCGTTTCCTCTCACGCACGTCAGCATATCAAAGCATGCCCGGGGATTGTTGATAAAAGGAACCTCGCTCGCATACTGATAAGCGAAGTTGTGGATTGAAGGGCGCACTTCTCCCTCCTTCACGTCACGCCTCGGTCGCACCAGGACAAGCTCCTTGTTAGACTCAAAGGGCTTTGAACTGCCAGACAAATCGGGGACAGTGCCCTTGAATTTATAAAAACGCTTCCACGGATCCTTTTGCTTAGCGGGCTCACTAACGGCCGCTATCTCGGTAAAAGCATCCTCGACCGGCTTGCTCGTCTTGGACACCTTTGATGGTTTATCTTGGACCGACTTGTCATCAGCAGGCCTTTTCCTTGATGGAACCTTAGGCGGAAGGTTGGAAGGATTCACCACCGGGGCAGTCGACTTCGCACCGACATCAGAATGACTGCCGCCTTGAGAGGGAGGAGCCTTATCCTTATCTTTTGACGACTTGGAGGAAGAAGGAGGTTTTGATGAAATCTCCTTGGAATAGTCCACAGACTCAATTCTCTTAACCTTACCCATCCTCCTTGGCTTGACGAGTTCTTCAGGGGTAACTTTCGTCTTAGTATCCCACTTGACTGCATTGATGGACGAAGAATTAGAATGAAACAAGGAAAAGGATATTGTAAAAACGGTATACGAACCTTCAGAGATCCGCGGGAGGAACTTGTTGATACGCTCGCGAGTAAGATCTGACCACTTACGTAAACCGAGAGCTTGAATCTGCTCGAGGATAGGAAAATAATTGTCGGGATACGGCTTCAAGAAAGGATGTTGCACTGCAAAGACAAAAAGGAATTAAGTAAATTGTCATGTTCAAAAGATAGCAAATTTTGAACGACATCTACCATAATCCGTATTCCAAGACGTCCTGATGAGTTCCTTATGTTCGTCAGGAACGACTAATGGGGACATTTCAACAAAGAAGTAGGCTCGTTGCCAATTGTTGATCTTGTTAGGCGCATCTGTCAGAACGCGGTTGCCACTCTTGAACCTAACCGCGAAACACCCTGGATTGGTGGCTTTCATACGGTTGACCGACGTCATCTCCTCGAAAATCTGTGCAGTTATTGTAATACCGGCTTCAGCCCCCAGCTCTAGAAGACCAACCATATGGCGAACCGCGACGGCTGAGAGTTGGGAGATGGCAATTTTGCGACGATGACAGTACGAGATCAACAGGTCGGGTAGGGGAAACCAACAACGACTGCCCCCAGTATCGGTATTGATGAAGTACGACTCATAAAGAGTCATATATCCCGGAGGTGGGCTCCAGGGACGGTCAAGTGGAAAAGGGACGATGACTTTGATCCTCGGATCTGCTCCGCAGTCTCGAAGCATAGATCTCACCGAAGTCGCGTTCGACTTGGTCCCGACGACGTTACTAAAAATCTCGTAAGGATCAACCGGCAACGCGGGCGGGATGTGATATATCATGGTTTTTACCGGTTTTATGCCATGATATAGTTGTGTTTTTAGTGTCTTTTGTGTTCTTTTAGAGTCTTTTACAGGTATAATCAGGTTTGGAGCATACTTGGTGACTATGGCACTTTTTGGAGATTTTTGGAGTGTTTGGCCGAGAGATAGAGTTCACTGTCCGAAACAGAGAAAGGTGTCGATCGTTGCATGCCTAGCATCGATCGATGCACCAGCGAGATGGGCCAAAACTCGGCGGTTTAGAAGAATCAAGATATTGCACTTTGATCCAGAAGTTCCTGATATTTACAAAGAAGCCCCTGACCGAGATTATACCTATATAATTAAGTTTTAGCTGTTTTAATTAGATACACTTTACATTACGCTTTCATAATTAAGAGCAGAGGATTTTTAGAGCTTTTGGGGCTGATCTGAACCTGTTACATCATCTGTATTTGGAGAAGATTTCGAACCCCTTTAATCTTTTATCTTTTATGCAATCTATTATTTCTATGATTATGTTTTCATCAATCATGTCTGAGTAGATTCCTTGTTAGGTTTAGGATTTCTCACATAGGATTTCATGACCTGCTAGACTTGTTCAATTTCAGTTAAGGATTCAAACTATATCTGTTCTTCAATTTAATTGTGCTTAAAGCTAGTTCTAACCTGATCAATTAGAATCTAGATCTTAGGTTGCTAAATACGTCACGGAAGTGGAGTTTAGGAATCTGAACTAATTAAATTGGGCAATTAAACTTTGCGCAAACGGAAGTTTGGTTTAGGATAATTGTGAACATATCAAACTTGGAATTAAAGCTGGTTTAATCTGTTAGTTCTCGCAAATGAAAGTTTGGTTTGCTGCACTTAGACTTAGAGAATTATCGCAAAGGAATTTGGTTAATTCTATATCTGTGTTTTGAGTTCTAGAACTGTGCTTAATTAGATCCTTGCTGAATGAACTGTCTGCTTGTCTGATTTCCTGAGAACGCCCTAGACCTAGCGCTCTTAATAACTTGCTTTCACAACCAACAATCTTTGCTATCTGCTTACTTTCTTGCATTGCTTTTTAATTCAATTACATTGCTTTCTTCCTAGTTAAATTCCTGTTCTTGAGCTATTGAACACCGGAGTCTCTGTGGATTTCGATACCCTATATACTACATTGATATTGCTGTGCACTTGCAGTTTAGTATAGGGATTAATTCTTGACCTATCAAGTTTTTGGCGCCGTTGCCGGGGACTCTTTGAGTCTTCGATAGCTTCGAGCCTAGGGTTTTACTAGGATTTTTCTTTTTGTTTTCGTTTTTGTTTTTAATTTATTTTCAGTTTTATTAATTTTCGTTTTTCTCTCTGTCGCAGGTACCGATTTTGCACTGCGTCGATCGTTGCACCCTTGCATCGTTCGTCACTTGGCGATTTGAGATTGAACCGATCGTTGCACTGATAGCATCGATCGTTGCTGGACGATTACAGACAGTTTATGCCAACGCAGAAAACTAGAAGTAATCCGAACTCGAGCTTGGTTAATCTCGATCTTGAGGAGCTTGGACGTTTAGAGAGAGCTAACAGAAGAGAAAGAAGAGAAAGAATGATGCGAGAGCGTTTGATTCTGGAACGCGATGCTGAAGGTGTCCTGAGGGACCGAGATAACAACCGCTACAATGCCGACTGGCAGAGGGTTGATGCTGAAGGGAATGTCATTCCTGAGCAACAACAACAGGAGCAGAACCAAAACCAGGGTCAGGAACGGGCCCAAGGTAGAGAGATGGTGGTTCATGAGAGGACACTAGCTGACTACAACAGACCTGATGAGTTTCATGCAAACCGAGCAGCTCTAGTGCTTCCTGCTTTTGAGAGGAATGATTTTGAGGTCAAGACCATCTACTACCAGCTGATGAGGCAGATTGCTTTTCATGGTCTTCAAGCAGAGCAGCCTATGGATCACATTGACAAGTTTGAGGACATAGTCACTGGCATGAAGTATGAAGGAGTATGCCCGGACTATCTGTTCCTTAAGCTATTTCCGCACAGTCTTGCTGGAGACGCTAGTGCATGGCTGAGACAACTGGCACCTGGTCAGTATACTACTTGGGCAGCCTTAAAGAGTGAGTTCCTGCGTCACTTTTATGATGATGCACGCTCAGATCAGTCCAGACAGGACATACTCACTTTTTCCCAAGGAGCTGTGGAGCCCTTGAAGACTGCCTGGATGAGATTTAAGCAGTATCAGCGTGACTGTCCACACCATGGATTCACAGAAGTACAACTGATTGGTATCTTCTTCAGAGGCATAGATCTCCCTTATCAGACTGCGCTGGATAATTCCAGTAATGCTAATTTCAACACCAGGATTCCTACACAAGCTAAGCAGTTGATTGAGAACCTGATTGGCAGCAACAGTTGCAAGACAATGGATGAAAGGAGGAAGAAATCTGGTGAAACTGTAGAGAATTCTGATATAGCTAATATAAGATCCAGATTGGACACAGTTTACAATATCCTGACAAGTAAGAAAGCTGTCCACTTTGCCCAAGATGTAGAGGTGATTCAGACTGAGGAGGACACTCAGGAAGAAGATGTGAATTTCATAGGAGGTTCTGGTTTCCAAGGTAATAGATTTAGTAATCAACAGGGGAACAGATTCTCCAATGGAGGACAGACTGGTGGTTTTCAGAAGACCTATGGACAAGGTACTCAGAGAACCTATGGATCTACATCCTATCAGACTCCTCCTGCACCTACAGCCCATGAGAGCAGAATGGAGGCTATGATGGAACAACTGATGGAGAGTCAGACCAAGATTTCTGTGGACTGCAACAAGAAGTTGGACGCTGTCTATGAAGACCTCAATGGGAAGTTTGAGTCTCTGAGCACTCACATGAAGCAGTTGGACACTCAGGTGAACCAGATGTCCAGCTCACTGAAGGGAAAAGGAGTGGGAGACACTCATGTTAAGGCCTGGTCTGTGTACATTAATGATGGATCTCACTTAGGTGAAAGATTTGAGCTAAGTACAGCTGAGTTGGTGACAGAACAAGAATTTTCGGATATTTGTGAAAAACTCTCGGGTGAAATCTGCTGCAGTGCGTCGATCGATGCAACTCCTGCGACGATCGATGCACCCGTCGGGAGGACAACGATCGATACTCCCATCGTAACGATCGGTGCAGGGCGAGAACAGACATATTCTCTGAGCGATGCTGGTATTGATGCAGATTTAGATTCTGATGACTTTTGCTCCAGAACCTCTGAGATTTCTCAACAGGAGATTTATGCTCAGATCCTTAAGCAACGTACCTCAATTTCTGAAGTGATTAAGCAAGAGATTGAAGAGCTGAAGAAATTAAAAGAGATTGGTGAAGAATTGGAAGAAATTCCACCTTCTGAAGATCCACCTTATCATCCTTGTGTGCAGAGGTACCTGAACAAGATGTTGCCCATGGATGATGATCTGAAAGACTGGGTGATAATAGTTCCTCAGCATATTAGTGATGTTCTGCTAACTAAGATCCCGAAGAAGCTACCTGATCCTGGAGTCTTTGTGCTGGATTGTTCTATCTTTGAGGATAGCTTTAGGCGTTCTCTGTGTGATTTAGGAGCTGCTGGAAGCATAATGCCTTACTCTGTGGCAGAGAAGCTGGGTATGTTGGATTTTACTCCTACTAGGACTTCTCTTGCCCTAGCTGATCAGTCCATACGAGTTCCTGAAGGGCTCCTTATGGACATTCCGGTGAGAGTTGGAAACTACTTAGTTCCAACGGACTTCCTTGTGCTGAGATATGACTGTGATCCGGATGAAGCATTATTGCTTGGGAGACCCTTTTTGGCTACAGCAGGAGCGTTGATTGATGTTAGGAACAGCTTGATAGACCTCCATCTGGGAGATGAACCACTGCACTATGAGATGGATAAGCTGCGAAAGCCACTGATAGATGGGCAGACATTCACCATAAGGGACGCAGATTTTGAGCAGCCGGATAATACTATGGTTATAGATCCTGGAGCACATTTCACTCCATCTTTTCTTGGACATGAGCATTCCGCAACAGCCTACTCACCACCTTGGATGAGGAGACTTGAACAGAGACAGAAAAAGTCTCTGTCAGGACCTCCTGGTACCTGAAAATTCCCATCCGTCCGGTCAAGCTATTGACCTTAAACAAGCGCTGGGTGGGAGGCAACCCACCATTAGGTACTGGTGTTTTTCTACTTAATTTTTGGTGTTTTTGTTAGGATTTTACGTTTGTTTTTGTTTTTGGTGCAGTTATGTTTGCAGGTCTCGGACAAAATCGCAGTGCAACGATCGACTCACTTCGGTGTCGATCGTCACAACACGAAAGGAATCGCATTGCAGTGATCGTTGCGGTCCTGAGCAACGATCGATCATACACGAAAATCGCCAAGTAACGGTCGATGCACTTAGTGCAACGATCGATGCCTGAGCGACAGAGGTAACCCGACATACATAATTTCATCTTTTCAATTTTTTATTTTCTTTTTACCGATCTTTCGCTGGACACTACTGGGGACAGTGTGTCTTAAGTGTGGGGGAGGTGCTACTAATGATTATCTTTCTGTTTTCTTATGAGTCAGTTTGTTTTTCATAAAAAAAAAAAAAATTTGTTTTATTGAGTCAAAATTGTTTAAGTAAGAAACTATGATTTTCTGAGAAGATTTACAAGACTTGCAGGAACTTAAGTAACCATTGGGATGAAGTTGCAGGATCTATCTCTGACTATTAGAAAACCCCATCACAGATCAACCTACTGGGAACACCCACATCACTTCAGGTATCAGAGGATCCTTTTACTGACTTCAATTTAATACTGACTTAGATTTCTCACCTAAGGGCTTGGTATACTTTGTGTCGGATTCCCTTGTTAGTTCTGACACAGCCTGTCAACCTATCCTATTTAGTTCCCTTCTCCCCTTCTATAAAGTAAAAAAAAAAAAAAAAAGATAATAAACTGAGGATGAGTTAGTAACTCCGAAGTGGTCATGGGAATGGTAGCAAACACTATTTTCTCTCATGTGATCCATGGAATGTGTCCAAAGTACACCCCATAACGGGAAGAACACTGATAAAAAAAAATAAAATGATACCCAATGGGGAAAAATCAGTTGTTAAAGAAGGGAAAGAGAAGAAAGGGACTAGAGAAAGATAGTATGGTGGTCTAGAGCTGATAAGGTAAGAATCCATGTGCCCTTTGATCGATACTCCTTAGGTGAGACCGCACTTAAATACTTGCAGAAGTCAGTAGGGAGAATTTGAATGCTTGAATGTGATTGTGGAGTTTACCTAGGACAGTTGCTAAGTGTGGGGGAAGTACATGTTGGTCTTGATATCCTGTGATTGATTCTTTCAGTGGTTTACTAAGGGGAATCTGAGTATTGTAGCTTCTAGGATGAAATGAGTTTCTGAAGAGTTTTCAAACCTCTTCACCAAGCTTTAGTTCTATGTTTTGTTTGAGGGCAAGCAAAGGCTAAGTGTGGGGGAGTTGATATATCATGGTTTTTACCGGTTTTATGCCATGATATAGTTGTGTTTTTAGTGTCTTTTGTATTATTTTAGAGTCTTTTACAGGTATAATCAGGTTTGGAGCATACTTGGTGATTATGGCACTTTTTGGAGATTTTTGGAGTGTTTGGCCGAGAGATAGAGTTCACTGTCCGAAACAGAGAAAGGTGTCGATCGTTGCATGCCTAGCATCGATCGATGCACCAGCGAGATGGGCCAAAACTCGGCGGTTTAGAAGAATCAAGATATTTCACTTTGATCCAGAAGTTCCTGATATTTACAAAGAAGCCCCTGGCCGAGATTATACCTATATAATTAAGTTTTAGCTGTTTTAATTAGATACACTTTACATTACGCTTTCATAATTAAGAGCAGAGGATTTTTAGAGCTTTTGGGGCTGATCTGAACCTGTTACATCATCTGTATTTGGAGAAGATTTCGAACCCCTTTAATCTTTTATCTTTTATGCAATCTATTATTTCTATGATTATGTTTTCATCAATCATGTCTGAGTAGATTCCTTGTTAGGTTTAGGATTTCTCACATAGGATTTCATGACCTGCTAGACTTGTTCAATTTCAGTTAAGGATTCAAACTATATCTGTTCTTCAATTTAATTGTGTTTAAAGCTAGTTCTAACCTGATCAATTAGAATCTAGATCTTAGGTTTCTAAATACGTCACGGAAGTGGGGTTTAGGAATCTGAACTAATTAAATTGGGCAATTAAACTTTGCGCAAACGGAAGTTTGGTTTAGGATAATTGTGAACATATCAAACTTGGAATTAAAGCTGGTTTAATCTGTTAGTTCTCGCAAACGAAAGTTTGGTTTGCTGCACTTAGACTTAGAGAATTATCGCAAAGGAATTTGGTTAATTCTATATATGTGTTTTGAGTTCTAGAACTGTGCTTAATTAGATCCTTGCTGAATGAACTGTCTGCTTGTCTGATTTCCTGAGAACGCCCTAGACCTAGCGCTCTTAATAACTTGCTTTCACAACCAACAATCTTTGCTATCTGCTTACTTTCTTGCATTGCTTTTTAATTCAATTACATTGCTTTCTTCCTAGTTAAATTCATGTTCTTGAGCTATTGAACACCGGAGTCTCTGTGGATTTCGATACCCTATATACTACATTGATATTGCTGTGCACTTGCAGTTTAGTATAGGGATTAATTCTTGACCTATCAGGATGTCATCTCCAGAACCGTCTTGACCAACGACGGTGTCGTCTTCATTATCATCAGAATCCCGTAGCTGAGGTATGATCAAATCTTCCCGACCAGAACTCTCAGCAGCATCGGTCTGACGAGATGCCTCGCGACGACGTCGGAGCTCTTCAATTGCAAAATGAGCAGGATGATTTCTCAAGTCGGATGAAGTACCCGAAGATGAGGGAGCAGGGGAAATGGACTGGCGACTTGGAGAATCATCCGCAGACGAGACGGAAACCACTTCTTTGTCTTTACTCGTTGAACAACGGATCAAAGACATGACTGGTTGAAGAACAAGTGAAGAACGCAAGAGAAAAACGATGATTCGATCTAAAAAGCTATAGAACCTAAAACGGAGCAACGGCGGAGCGATAACCGGAAAATAAATATCGAGAGAGAGAGGATTACCTTCCAAACTTCTTCTCTTGAGCGAAATGAGAGAGTAGGAAGCGAGAGAGAGCTACTTATAGTAAAAATGACGGCGCACAAATCGAGGCACATCACTACCGAGGCGACGATTCATGTTTCATACCTACCCGGTGATTAAACCAAAAATCAATCCCGGTTTCGCCGAACCACCAACAGACCTGAACCGGTCTGTTAATATTCTCCATACCGAGCCAGGACAGAACAGCCCGAAAAGAATGTGGGCCTAAAAGAAAAATAAAGTTCGCAGGGCAACAAACATTGGGCCTACAAAATCATCTCTTAAACCAAGTTAACTTCTCGTAATGCCGACTTGAATTCAAGTCGCCACACTGGGGGGGGGGGGGGGGCTTATTGTTGGAGTCAAGATTAGCACTTTCCAAAGAAGGCCTATTCATGAGTTTAGGTCGGCCCAAAGTGGGAAGTCGGAAATAAAGCCCAAGGCGGTAAAACTTAGGTTAAACCGAACTTGGGATAGCCGGCTTTCACATTAGGGTTTGGAAGGTGTCTGGTCCAAAGGCGCCGCGCAAGAAAGACGGTAGAAGGAAATATTCTGTATCAAGGCGAAGCCGAGTTATTAGGAAATATTCGTAATTATCTCTTATTTTCCTTTTTGATATAAACCGACTTGTAACCCTATATAAGGGAACCCCAATATTCAATAGAGAATACGCTTTTCTTATTATTTTTCGGCCTTGGGAGACTTTTAGAGCGACTTTAACCTAAAATTCTCTCCGGCGACTTTCATAGTATTCTTTACCTGCTTCCACCTCGGAAACGCCGGCTTTTAACCCTAAATTCCCAAATCTCACCGCGTTCCTAAATTCTTCTTTTAAAATCCCTAATTTACAAACCCTAAAACTCTTTCTATCTTCAGATAGACCGAGTTGAGATCTTACGGTAGTCAATAATTTATATAAATTCATCAACATCACAAATATTAAATTAACAAAATTAAAATAAGTATATTTGCAGATAAACATGGACCGTCAACGTCTTGATAAAATTTAAAGCAGGATCACGTTCCTCAGTAACCCGATTTCTAACTTTATTTTGGTTGCCCTACAACTATAAAAACTCCCAACTAACTATCATTTATTGCAGTTCCAACTGATTAAACAAAAATGGCATTAAGATTAAGAACCAATTAATCTCAACCATTGATTCCCTACATTAAGACCAATTTGGGTGCTAGTACATCGTGAAATACACATTCAACGCCAGTTGTAAGTAAAAATAAATAGTAACTAGATTTTGACCCGCACTTCTGAGTGCGGGTATAATTTTCTTTACAAATTTTACTTTTTATTCATTTTGTTAATAGTAGTTTAGATTTTTTAATTATGTAATCTAATTTTGATTATAATTGTTTAACCAACATTATAAACAGTGAGTTAGCAATTTAGTTTTTTTTATAAAATGAATTATGTGTTATTTGGAGGAGATATATCGTAAGGATTAAGAGATTAAAATAACGATTTCGCATTATATATTTTAATCTGTGTTGTATCGTAAGATCATAGTTTGGAAAAAATATATATATGTGAAAACAACTATTGTAAAATTTATGTGGTATATGTTTAATTGTTACTCCCTCCGTTTCACAAAGAGTGTCATTCTAGAGATAAATTTTTGTTTCAAAAAGAATGTCATTCTACATTTTCAATGTCATTTTTAGATTAAAATTCCTATTTAACCCTCTACTCACAGCTCATTTTATATGAATTTAAGTCATTCACATTTAATTATTGGCATATTAAATAGGGGTATATTTGTATAACTATGAATTTTCTTAATATGTGTGAAATATGTCAGAATGACACTCTTTGTGAAACGGAGGGAGTATTTTATTTATCTAAAATATTATTTTATAAAATACATGATGTAGTCGTATATATAATTTGCAAATTTGATGGAACTATCCGTTAAAAACTTCATTCAAACATAAAGCATAATTTGACGCTTCAAATATTTGAATAATATAAGTATGAAATCATTTTAATATTTTTATTAATTTTAAAATATATCAACTGAAATTATTTACTATATGCGAATTTTTTTTTTAGAAAATTTATAATCGAGATTGGCTAATTAATTTTTCAACCCGTTTAATTAATTAAATATTTTTCAGTTTGATGGAAAAACCTGCTAAAAAGTACAATCGTAAAAACATCAATCGTAATATATGTATATATATATATTTGAAACAAAATAAAAAGATATTAAAATATATTATAAATATATTTTGAATCTTAATTTATATATAATAGTTGATGTATAAATTATTAATTATATTTATCAATTAATTTGTTTTGATTTTAATTAATTAAGAAAGTGGGACCCATTAGATTTTGGTTGTTTGGCTATATGTTTAATAATTGTCTTGTTTGGAAACATGGATTGTAGAGATAATAAATCAAATATAAATTGTTTTACAGTTTTACCCTTAATGAAGGTTACAAATCCTAATAATATCAAAGGCAAATTTCGGGAACAACATTTATGTACCATGGCAAACTTTCATGTTTTAATAGATTAGATAGCTTATTAGCTTTAATTAATTAGAATCAATTACTACAGCTTTCTTGGTTATCGAAATAATATTTGAGTTGTAGGATTGACTAATCAAAACTGAAACTTCCACTCTTTTTAAGTTTTCTTTCATTCATGTACACTGGGCCACAAAAGATATTGTTTGTTCTTGTTTTAACGATTTCATCATGATATTATATTGAACTGGCTTGGTTAATTCGGTAACGAATCACTTGAAGGAGCTAACTAGCCACAAAAACTTGTGTGGCTGCTCCATGGCTGCATAGCCACAAAAATAATATTGCTATTCCGTGGTTATTCTAGTTACGATCAAAGTGTGACTACTATGTAGCTACACAGCCACAAAATGAGAATACGTAAACCGTGGTTTGCTAGCTACAAATTAGTCATATATATAAGAGAAAAAACATAAAATAGCACAAAAAAATATCTTATCATAAATATAGCACCAAGAAAAATAATTGACATTTTTAGCATTATTTTGATTATAAAGACTTTATAGCATTATATAAATTAGAGTTTAAATTTATTATTTAGGGTTTAGGGTTTATTATTTAGGGTTTAGGGTTTAGTATTTAAGGGTTTAGAGTTAGGGTTAATTTTGTCTTATCCCTTTAATAAATGCTATTTTTATGATTTTTCTTCCTTCTTGCTATATTTGTGACAATGCATATTTTTGTGCTATTTTTGCGATTTGCCCTATATATAACATGACTATTCTAATCGCAGAAAAACCATGGCTATTATATGACTAAAAGTTTAGAAACTGAAATGTGGCATTTCCGTGATTATCCAGTCACAATAAATCACGAAAAACATACGGAGCTATAGCCATATTTTTTTTTGTTCCAAGACCATGACTACTTCTCAATATAACCACAGAATTAGCTGTATAGCCACAATTTCATAGAGCCGTGAACTATTTCATCAATGTAAAGTCGAAAAGCGAACAATTTATAGACAGCTAAATGATCGTGTTCAAGACCGTAGAGAGACACCTCTCATACGTACATTGCCCTTGTTATCTAACCTAATTTCTCCTTTTAAAGAACTTTTGTGGGATTAGTTAACTTTTTGTGGATATACATAGCTCATAGCTTGCAGAAAGGGAAGTACCAATCCTTCCACAGATGAGACCAAAATTAATTCACTTTGGTCTTTATTGCACTACAACTAATATGGTCACGTTAATAAATCTTATTACAGTGCGGATGAAGTTAACGTATAATGAGTATGGTCACGTTAATAAATCTTATTACAATGCGATTGACGTTAACGTATGATGTTACTGATAACTAAAAAGGTTTCAATAAATGAACTAGATTTTGACCCGCGCTTAGAAAGCGCGGGTTTATTTTCTTTATAAATTTTTATTTTTATTTATTTTGTTCATAGTAATTTAGATTTTTAATTATGTAATCTAATTTTGATTATAATTGTTTAACACGTATTATAAAAAGTGAGTTAATAATTTAGATTATTTTAAAAATGAATTGTGTGTTATTTGGGAAGAGATATTAAAATAACAATTTCGCCTTATATATTTTAATCCGTGTTATATCGTAAGATCATGGTTTAAAAAAAATATATATATATATATATATATATGTGAAAACAACCATTGTAAAAGTTATGCGGTATAATTTTAATTTTATTGCATTTATCTAAAATATTATTTTATAAAACAATAGATAATTATAAAAATTATTATGTTTTATATTTAATAATTAAATATTTACGAAAGTAGAAATAAAACAATCCGTTTATATATATACACATGTTGTAATGGTATATATAATTTTCAAATTTGATTGAACAACCCGTTAAAAACTGCATTCAAACATAAAGTATAATTTGGTGCTCAAATATTTGAATAATATAAATATGGAATAATTTTAATATTTTTATTAAGTTTAAAATATATCAACTGAAATTATTTAATATATATATATATATATTAAACTCATGCGAAGATTTTTTTTTAGAAATTTATAATCGAAATTGGCTAATTTATTTTTCAACCCATTCAATGATTTAAATATTTTGCAATTTGATGGAAGAACCCGCTAAAAGTGCAATCGTAAAAACATCAATTGTAATATATATATATATATATATGTATATATATATTGAAACAAAAATAAAGAAGATATTAGAATATATTATAAATATATTTTGAATTAACTCATAAATTATAGAATATTAACTTATATATATATAAAGTTGATATATAAGTTAATTAATTGTATTTATCAATCGATTTAATATTTTAATGATTGTATATACATTTGTTTCAATTTTAATTAAATAGGAAATTATGACTCATTATATTTTGGTTGTTTGGCTATATGTTTAATAATTGTCTTGTTTGGAAACATGGATCGTAGAGATAATGTTATATTCCCTAATTATCCTTAATGAAATTTAATTAAATCATTAATATGCAATGACACAAATTGTAAATAACACATGCCATAAAGGTTAGTTTCCTAACTACTCTAATTTTTTAATAGTATTGATTAACAAAAAAGCGTTCAATTCAAATCCATATTTTGATTTCTTTTTTGCTTCTATACCTTTCGATTATTGGTGGGTTCACAAAAGGTTTGGATTGGTCAAGCGTAGTTCACCAATCACCACTCTATACTGTAATGTCGGCTTGTGTCCGCACACCCTACATGTAATATAGTTGTTTGGAATAATTCCATCTAATACATCAACTTAATTACTATTAAATAAATTTTTATTATTTCTAATTTTATACATGAACAAAATTTTCTTTCTATAATACTATCTCAATTTTTAACATAGTATTCATTTAAAATTATTGACTTAACGCAGAGTAACTCCCATTAACTTTGAATTTTTTTATCCTAAAATATTAATATTTAAATAATAAATTATATTAAATTTCCAAAAAACTATCAAAAGTTTCAAAAAATTCAAAAACCTCCGAAAATTCTAGAAAATTTGAAACTAGTTTTTAGAAAATATATATTTAAAATTTAAGATTAAAAATAAAAATAAAAACTATTTTATCTTAAAATTTTATTTTTGAAGTAAAACTAAATAATTCAAAATAAAAATAAGAATGATATAAATCAACTCATTTGAATAATTAAATTTTTTATATTTTAAATGTATAAAATAATATTTAAATAATTAAACATCATATGATTAAATTTCAACTATGCTTTAAAGGAGGAAAAACAATTAATTATCTTACAAACTAGTGGAAATTTTTTGGTATGGCATAGTTGTGGTGGATCTAAATTTACCATAAAGTATATAAGTGCGTTCATGGCGCGAGACTTAATTATATGATTATCTTAATTTTTCATATAATTAGATATCATATGATTAACTATTTTTCCTCCGTAAAAAAAAACATAGTTGATAATTATTCATATAATTTTAATTGAATACTAATTTATACCTTTAAAATATAAAATTTTAATTAAACAAATGGGTTGATGTATGTCTTTATATTTTATTTAAATTATTTAGTTTTACATCTAAAATAACTTTTTAAATAAAAAACCTTAAATTGAAATATGTACTGTTTAAAAAAACCATTTTTAGATTTTTCAGAAAAATTTGGAGGTTTTTGGATTTTTTTTTTTGAATTTTTATATTTTTCTAAGTATTTAATATAATTTATTATTTAAATATTCATAATTTGGAAAACAAATTTAGTTGTTAATGGAAGTTAACTCTCCGTTAACTCGATAGTGTTAAATGAGTACAATGTGAAAATTTTATGTATTAATATAGAAAGAAAATTTTGTTTATGTATAAAGTTGTAAATGAAAAAAGTTTATGTATTAAATTTCAATAATAATAATTAAGTTGATGTATTAAGATGGAAATTTCCCTAGTTATTTTGAGTCAAAATATAGTTATTTATCTGTACTGCATTTTTCATATGTTTTGCCAACTTATATAACACCATAGAAATGTTTCATCTTCTGAAAAACAAATGGAGACGACCTCCTGATACGTACGTGGCTGAAATGTGACATTGGTTACTCTTGGTCAAGACATACATCAATTGGCGGTTGTGCGTGGGTGGTTCGGGACTGCTTGAGAATAGTTCATCCTTATAGCCGAAGGAGTTTTAGCGGTTTCAAATCTTTGGAAGAGGTAAAATTGCAGTCTCTTCTATGGTCTATCAATTGTATGCAACATCATAGGCTGGATAACATCAAAGGAATTGATGGGGTTATGAATTCACCTAGGTTATGGCCAACTTTCATGTTTCAAGCTTCGAAAATTAGATATAGACTAATGGAGTTTTCTAGTTCGAAGATCTCCCTGGAAAACGCGAACAATAATAGAGGGTCTTCACTCATTGCTCAAAGCGTGAACAAATTTGGCTTGGTTCATTTCTATGTTGCTAGGGGCTATCCTTCTTGCCTTGGGGAATTCTTTGAGAATGAAAGGAGTTAACCATCTGTGGAACTAAATCAGCGGACTCACAACACATTCTTTTTTGGTATATTGGTTGTGCTATTTGGTCTTATCTTGGCTGTTCTCTTTTTGTATATGAGGCCAATGTAAAAAAAAAAAAAAAGGCCAATGTAACTCAGGCTTAGGCTAATCGTTTATTCATTCCTGTATGTAACTTTCCTTAACTTGACAAAAAAAATAACACCTTAGAATATATAGATTCACCGAATATAAAACATGAATAAGAATGGAGAATCTAATAATAAACCAGCATCTAGTTCAAAATAAAAAAATAATAATAAACCAGCATAAACGAAATCGATGTTTGTTATTTCAAGTTTTATAAAGTTATATAGCAAACTGAAACTTGATTGAAAAAAGTAAAGTCCATAGATGCTTATTAATTAAAAATGTATTTCTTTTATTCATAAAAATATTCAATCCAATGTTAAAAATATATATATATATATATATATATATTCAATCCTGCATGTGTGTTAGATGGTCTGTATAAGTCATATTCGTTGATGTTTTACAGGTGCAAATGGTATACATTAGAGATATAAGAAAAATAAATACTAGTGGAATTGAAATTAGCGGGATAATGCTAGTTATAAGCCGTACATGTAAATCAGATATTTATCTCATTATTGTTATTATTCTTAGCATCTAATTATCCTCTACTCTATTTATATAATCATTGTAAACCCTTCTCTAATTCAATATACCTTATATGGTATCAGAGTATACGCTCCAAAGACCTATTTTTTTATTTTGTCACAAACACAACCGTCAACAATGGCCGACAATTGCCACCCACAAAAAATAACACAGAACAGATCCTTCTCTACTCTGATTCTGTCCTAAACATCAACATGTCTCATGTTTGGAAACTTACAAGTTCAAATTACCTTATGTGGAGCCTTCAAGTTAGCTCTTTCCTTGATGGCCATGGACTCGTAGGTCATGTTGATGGCTCGATGATAGTTCCGACGAAAACTATCACAGTCGGAGACACACTAACTCCGAATCCAACATACCCCAAGTGGAATCTTGAAGACAAACTCATCTACAGTGCCCTCCTAGGAGCCATATCAACGCCGCTTCAGCCTATCGTCTCTTGCTCGACGCCTGCATCGGAGATCTGGACTAAGTCTTGCTACGTGAAACCAAGTCGAGGGCATATTAAGCAACTTAAGAATCAACTTAAGAACTTCACCAAAGGAACAAAGACAACGATGAGTATCTTCAGGGGATAACCACCCGCCTTGATCAACTTTCCATACAAGGTAAGTCGTATGATCACAAAAATGCAATCGAAATTATACTTGCTTGACTAATAGAGGTGTATAAAACGGTGGTGGACCAGATTGAGGGAAAATATACACCACCGTCCCCCACTGAGGTCCACAAATGTTTTCTGAATCATGAATCCAAAATACTCTGCTCCGCCGACTCCACTGCAACCTCTGTTTTTATGGTTTACACATAGCGTTCAAAAACGCGGTACCAAAAATAAAAGTAACTATGTGTCGAATAACAACAATAATATCTACAATCTACGCAATGAAAACCAATCTCCAAACTGGCTACCACAACAACAACAAAATTGCAATGACTCTCGCAGCCCGAGACCATACATGGGGAGGTGTCAAAACTGCAATACCAAAGGGCACAATGCAAGGAGATATCCAAAGCTTCAGCCACTTGAGAAAACATTCAACCAGATGCTAACGAATCCGTTTCGTCTATGGAAACCACATACTAATCTTGTAGCCAATGCACCCTACACGGAAAGTGACTTGCTTCTTGACTCTAGCGCGGCCCACCACATAACCTCCAACCTCAACAATCTCTAACTCCATCAACCATACAATGGAGGAGATGATGTAATCCTTGCTGATGGCTCCAACCTGAATATATCTCACATGGGTTCCCATACTCTTCTCTCTTCTACTCGTCCTTCAACCTTAGACATAATACTATGTATTTCGGATATACAAAAGAACATTATCTTTATATACCGCTTGTGTAACACTAATGATGTTTCTGTTGAATTTTCCATTCCTCCTTTCAGGTGAATGATCTCAGCACATGGTTCCCTGTAACATCCTTGAACTGGGTGTTAAGACATTACCGACCCTAACCAGGACCTGGGGTAGGAGCCATGGAACCAGAACGTGGACAATCAGTCTAAGAGATCAAGAAAAGTCTGGAATTGGCTAAGTTCAGTAAGAAGAGAGCTCAACCGAGATGGACAGGAAGTGTTCAGCTGAAATGAGCTGAACAACCACGCTGGATCAGCTGACGGTCAGCTCAACTCAGATGAGATGAGTGTTGAGTAATTGGGTCAACTAGTGGGCTAGGTTAACTAGTGACACTGGCTGGGTTGTTGGGCGGTTATAAGCCAAGGGGCACAAGGCAAGTGGCACCCATCCACCACCAATCACAACATTTCACCCATTGGGCAGTTTTTGGGAAATTGGAAGAGGTCATGGGTGATTTCTTACATCACCACTCACGCCTGAAAACTCACCATAAAGAACATGAATAATTCCCAGTAATCTCAAGGAAAACGAAGAGAGAAAGAAGTGTCTTGGCCAAAGCAATTCATGGATTAAAAAGAGAATTGGCCGGCGGATTGGAGAGAGTAATTTGGGGCGGTTTCGTCAAAAGAAACCATCACCACACGCAGAAGAAAACAGGAAATGGCTATCGAAACCGTGAGGCTTTAAGGCCAGAAAGTAAAGGGTTTTGACCAAAATCCACAAAGGGTTGTCGATGGGTTAATGGAAAGGTTTGATGCGGTTTCCAGACATCTTCACACGCAAGAGAACACAAAGAAAAATCCCAGAAACCCCTTGATCAAAACCGTGAAGCCTTGAAGGCAAGGATCAAGGGATTTGGCTAGAATTCTCAAGGGAATTGGTCGGCTATTAGAGAGAAAATTAGGGGCGGTTTTATCTAAGGGGAAGCATGCGAGTAATGGATGAAATCAGAGAGCTTGTGCTTGATTTCCATACGGGTGATCAGGCAGTTGATGTGCGGTTATTCACAAACAACATCCTAGGGGTCGTTGTGAAGGAACTATGCAGATACACTTATGACCACAGACTATGGTTATTAGAATAGGACACATGGCCGATCCAGTGCATGGATTGGGTGAAACCGAAGGGACAGTGGTGTTCGATAATCTGTCTGAATGGGCGGCTTATTAAGAGGAGACGGAGAAGCCTGACCAGCAGTCACAAACGGTCGCGATCTGTTGGAATGGTCATGTGAGTCGAGTGTGTGCGGTTAAGGCAGAGATTCAAAGGACAGTGTGCGCAAACAATGGAAGCACACTTTGGGGAGTGTTGGAAAGCAAGTAGAGTATGTGCGAAGTGCAACAGCAGGGACCACGGGATTCTAAGTTATCCGCAAAATCATGGGAAAGAAAGAGTGACAAATGAAAGACCAATGATATGCCTCCATTGTGTAAAGGTCAGGCATGACATGCGTGAATGTCCGAAGCTGTTAGAAAAAATCAGAGACCAGAAGTAAACTGTGGGAATTAAAGTCAAACGACAAAGGCTAAGGGCCAGACCGGGATACCTCGGGTTTACAAGCTGGTTAAGGACACTGGCATGGCCGGCTCCTATAAGGCGATTACTAGTCTGTCACTAAATCCCTACTTCTTCAATTGTTTTGCTTGACATTGCATTGGTGAAAGGGTTAGGTTGCTTGGACATTGTGAATGTATAGGAACCGTAACCATTGAAGGAGCCGAAGAGTACACTCTGTTGAATCTGAGGCTACACATAGTTGTGTGAGCTCGAGAGTGATTGGAAAAGGCTGAGTCCAAGAAGTACCGGGATAAGCTGCCCATGGTATTGGGGAAAGGGACGATTCCAAGAAGGATCGGGCCAGGCTTTCCATAGTGTTGGGAAAAAGGTTAGGTCGCTTAGCATTGTGAATGTGTAAGGACCGTAACCATTGGTGGTATGGAGACACACGCACTGGTTGACTCCGGGTCTTTACATAGTTTTGTGAGTCCGGAGATGATTGATACAGGTCGAGTCCTACAGGGACCAAGGCTTAATTATGATCTAGTAAGAGACTTACTAAGATCGGGAAACTAATATCAAGTCCGGGGAGGACAAGGATCAAGTGTAAGGATTTGACTAAGTCCAAGACAAGACAAAAATCTGGGGAAAGATTAAGTCTTGATGGACCAATGTAATACCATGTATCAAGAAATGGTCAACGAGCAACAGAAAAGTCAACGAGGGGCATTTTCGTAATTTCTGGACGATGAGGGGCATTTTGGTAACTTTACCAAAATGTGAGCCGGAAGCCAAGACGGGCCAAATATTATTCTTTTTAAATAAAAAAACATTTAGAAGACCAAGAATGATGAAAACGGACCGTAGATGAGTTTTTCGGACTATCGGGAAAGGAAACCGATAGAACCGACAAAACTCGTAAAATTCATAACGGGAGCTACCGGTGTCCGATTAAGGTGAAACGAATTTCTAAATTCATCTAAAAGAGTATTTTATTTTAAAAAGAAGCTTGGAGTATTTATTTCAGAGGCTACAGGGTTTTAAAGATTTTAACAGGCTGTCGGGAATGGAAACCGACAAAACCAAAACAACTTGTCAAATCCATATCCGGAGCTACGGGTGTCCGTTTGAGGTGATTCAAATTGATAAATTCATCTAAGAGCATCTAGAATCTGAATATGTAGCTTGATGGATTTATGGAAGCAGCTAAGGAGTTTTAAAATATTAAACGCAAAACCGGCAAAACCGAAGCATCAGAAGGAACCGGGAATATGAACTTCTTAGGAATGTTTGGGGAAATCTAATTGGTCATAAAACAATTCTCATTGACAAGTGTAACATCCCCATGGCGCCACTCTTCTCATTTGGATTCAGAAAATAAATATATTTGGTTCATTATTGTTTAGTATGGAAAAAAATAAGAGAATTGCTCACCAAGTCTTGGCTGATGGTGTGGCAGCAGTAGGAGAAAGGATAGACAGGTGTAATGGTGTGGCAGCACTCAGGGGAAGGAAGAGACATGTGTCAAGGACATGCGTCAAGAGGAGAAGAATCTCAAGTTGCTAT
>CM058239.1:13704256-13770721 GCA_030180135.1 Orychophragmus violaceus | reverse complement strand
CCGAATAGCGACAACTAAAATATAAGCGATAACTTTTCATCCCCAGTACAACATAATAAGCAAGTCATTGGAACAAAGATTCCCCCAACGACTTAGAAGATCTCATGTTGGTAGTCTATCTTTATCAATCACCAAAGTATGAAATGCATGCTTTGGAATTCGATCTTTAAACCAAACCAACTTGTGCCAAGAAGCCACAATAGTAGAAGGATGAAGAGATTTTCAAGTTTTTGAAGATGAGAAGTTACCCGGGGATTCGTTAACGGAATTTATCCAAAGAAAACAATTTTTTAAAGTGTCATCCAATACCAGTGGACTACAGGGAATGTAGTCTTTAAGAATCCATGTAAGAGTGTGCCTCCCTTTTGGTAGAAGCTGCGCCCCATCCTCATTGACTTCCGACACCTTAGCAGTACTCGGCACACTATTAGTTATCGGCCCTTGATCACCAATTATATCCAATAAAGACCCCAACCCTGTCCAATCGTCATGCCAAAAAGAGCATGATTTCGTGACGAGATTGAACATGAAAATAGGTCTATCAAGAGGTATAAGCTTCACAAGTATTCTCCAAATCAAACTTCCAACATTGCTAAAGTCAGCTAACCAAAATACTTTGTCCTTGATGAGATTAGATTTCACCCAAACAACCCATAGAGAGCCTTTAGCTGAAAATAAAATCCATATAATCTTTAATCCAAAGACTTGATTAGTTCCCTCAAGACGCATCAGTCTTAATTCTCTTGTCTTTTTTTGGTGTATAACAGGAATCCCAAGTAATTTTGCTCCTTTAGCTGAATCCGATTTCTCTATACAAAGAAAAACATTACATATTTTCTCAAGCCGTTTCAGACAACCTTTTGTAATTGGAAAAGTTGCTTACCAGAAGTTGATGATACCAAATAGAACTGTTTGGATCAATTGCAAATGATCCGAAAAAGAAAGTTGCTTTACCGTCCAGGAAGAGACTATAGCAAGACTATGTCTACTAACGGTTGATAGTCTTGCATAGATAACTTTTGAGGAGAAAGGGAAATTCCCAAATACCTCACCGGCAAAGATCCATGAGTGATACCATGAGATGTCGCTAGCTGGCTTGTGAGAATCTTGTTGTTTCCATTCAAAAACAGACTCAATTTCCTATGATTGAGAGCCAAGCTGGAAACTAACCTGAAATTGTCCAACACCCCTTAAACGCCAATTAATGAGCTTTCATATCCATCAAAGAAAACTAACACATCATATGCAAATCTCAAATGCGTGATCAAAGGGTTTCTGCGCATAAGGTGAGGGATAAACTGTTTCGCTCTTGCTGCTAAATCCAATCGCTTAGCCAAAATTTCCACCACCATAACAAAAAGAGAATATGAAATAGAATCACCATGTCTTAAATCCTTCTTCCCGGAAAACCATGTGATTCTCCATTTAAGGCAATCGAGAAGAATGAGGGTATAAATACAGATCATGATCCAGTTTATAAAGAAAGGCGAAAGGTCAAAAGCCTGGAAGATATTCAATACTAAGAACCAGTCTACATTGTCATAAGCTTTCGTAATATCGATTTATAGACATCCCTTAGTACTGTTTCCTTCCGTATTGAAGTCTGCCACTAATTATGATGCAAGGAGAACATTCTCACATAGAATCCGGCCTTACAAATCCAACTTGATTATTCTGAACAACTTCTGGAGTCAGTGGCGGAGGGAGGTAGGGGGTAAGGGGGGCAGCTGCCCCCTATAAAATTTTAAAATATTTTATATTTCTATTGATTTTCAGAAATTATTAAATTTAAATGGTAAAATTTGTTATAATGTCCCCTATAAATTTAGGTTCAAATTTATGCTGCCTCCATTTTATCTAATTTTTCCCCCTCCAATCTTGTCTTTTATTTCCTATTTAAAATGTTTAGTTCCAAATAGATTTAGTATTTAATATTTATTTTAAAAAATGTTCCAATTTCACTTATTTTCTTAGAATAATGATTTCATATTTTCTTGTTTTATTTAACGTATGATTCTAAAATTATACAAATTTCAGATAAATCATTTATACTATCTAACTAAATTTTGTATACTTTTATAAAATAATAAATGCATTGTATACAAAAATATTTAAATTAAAAATAAATATTATTTTGACATATTTACTATATATAAATAAAAATTTATGATGTATTAATAATTAATATTAATTATAAAAAACAAAAATTTGCTATACAATTTTTTGCCCCCGATGAAATTTTTGTCTGGCTCCGCCACTGTCTGGAGTGATGGATCTCTAACGATTGGCTATAATCCTTGAGATAACCTTATAAACCGCATTGCATAGAGAGACGGGGCGAAATTCAGTGAGTGATGTTGCACCTGGAAATTTCGAGGTCAAGGCAATAACGATAACGGTTGCACTGACTTGTCGAGCAAGGTTTTCGTTAATAAAGAAATCACTTATTGCTGCAAAAAGATTCCTCAGCCGAAACTAAAATTAACCAAGAGACTCTAGAAACTCGTTCTTCCTCAAAGAGTTCCAGAGAAGGGGAATCCAACACATGTCTCTTGTAACATACCCAAACCCAGGCCCAAAAATTTTGGAAGAAAGGCCCAAAAGCCAGCCCAAAACCACCTTCCTTTCCTGTTTCTTTCCTTATTCGGGCGTTTCCTTTTCTGGTTATAGGGCCAAGCCCATTAGCTGAGCCCATAAGCCTGCTTTCCTTTTTCTAAAACCCTAGGGTTTCCAGCAGAGCCTCCCCTATAAATACTGCCTCCTTTTCCTCAGAAACTTATTTTCTCTTTCTTTCGGCGAAGCCCTGTCGGGATCAGAAGACGTTCGAGCATCCAAGAGCACTATTCACGTTTTTCCTTCTTCCCAATCTCACCAGGTAACCCCGAGAACCAGATCTGAGCTTTCCAAACTCGAAAACGTTTTCAAACTTTTATATCTTTCAAAATACCCCGAATCCCGAGAAACCGAGCATACCACCGTGACCGTCGTGACGAGACGAAGCCGGAGCCGCCGAGCTGACAGCCACGCGCCGCCGCACGCGCCCGTACGCGCCGGAGGAGCCACGGGCGCGTGAGATCCACGTGCGGCGGAGGAGCCACGCGCCGGAGCTCACGCGCCGATCGCCGGAGACACGCGCCGCCGCCACGCGCCGCCGCCGCCACGCGCCGCCGCCGCCGCCGACCGGAGCTGCCGCCGTCGCCGGAGACCCGCCGGAGCGCCGCCGCCGTTGGCCGCCGTTGACCGCCGCCGTCGCCGCCGGTTGACCGTTGACCGGACCCGTTGACCGTTGACCGGTCCGGGTCGGGTCGGATCGGGTCTGACCCAATCGGGTCGGATCCTTGACCGGGTCTGGTTTGGGTTGACCAACTGGTTTAATTCGGTTTAGTCAATTTCAATTCCAATTTCAATTTCAATTCCCGGTTTAGATCGGTTTAGCTGGTTTGAGTGGGATGTTTTCAATCGATCATATCTCGCTCATCCTGAGGCCGATTTAAGCGATTCAAAAGCTTATCTCACTCGATTTCTCGTCCTCTTTTCAGAACCGATGTCCGTTTGGGTTAATAGGGTTGCTAATTCACGGTTTTTCCCTCTTCTTTGGCTAAGGTGAGGACCGAACGTGATCTCCCTTACTTCATTCGATTCCGGGCGATAGTCCCTTGTTAATGTCGTATTTCCTAGGTAGTTTAGGGCAGTATGGTACCAATGTGAATGCTTGAGAACGTAGAACTGCTAGGTTGTTCGCTGAGCCTGAAAACGTTGCTTGTGTGTGATGGATATGATTGGTAGTTGTGGTAGGGCCCCCGAAAGGGTGTTTCGTGGCAGGGCGCGTATAGCGAGTTTTGGTACGCGCCCTTTAAATCGTCGGATGGGAGGTGTTGGCGAGCCTCCCCTGGTACAAAGGCCGTGGGCCAAGTGATGCCGGGTGGGCCGGTTGTGTGAGCTTTCGGGCTAGAGAGGGGTTCACGAGTGCGAAAGCGCGAGTGGATGTAGTTTGCGTGGTGAAAGCCCTCGAGCCTGTTTGCAAGGTGATATTAGCTTAGGACTTGTGATCCGTGGTCGTGCGGTGTAAGCGGGATAGCGGACTCCCTAAGTCCGTCCTCACTGGGTGATTGTGTTTGAAACAATTACTCAGGCCTCTTTCCCCTTTCCTGTCCCCGTTTTGTTGCAGGTCCGGATGCGGGATCGATACAGTCGAGTGACGTAGTTGGTTGTTTTCAATAAGAAGGAAGCGCCGGGTCCTGGGACAAGTTGAGAAGGCGTCCCGGTTGGACCACTTTTGGTTCAGCGGGCGTCCTAATGCCGCGTCTCCGGTTATGCCGGGAGACGGGTGTTACAATTTGGTATCAGAGCCTAGGTTAAAGGTCTCCCAGTCCTGCCCTGGGAGATCAGCTTTCGTTGTTTACCCCAAAAACCCATTTTTCAATCTTTTTCAAAACCGTTTGCGAAATTTTTATAAAACAGATACTTTGCAAAATCTTTCAAACACCAATATATCACTGATTATCTCCTGTTGTGACCTCTCTTAGTTTCGTTTTATGCAGGATGTCCACTGATTCACACTCTGATTCCGGGTCCGATTGGGCACCAAACTCTACCAGTGTTCTGCGCACACGTGTTGCACCCCGCAGGAACGCACCGAGGAGGCAGAGGAGACGACTTACGATTGAGACATCGGTTGAGATTCCCGGCGCCACCCAGTCATCCGCCCGGCATTCAGTGGATAGACCAGTGTCTGCATCAGTTCCGGTTGAGACAGTTGTGAGACCGGCGAGGGGTAGAGGCCGATCCCGGAAGACGCCAGTAGTGGCCCCACCGGCGCCAGTGGATGCACCCCGGGTTCAGAGGTCGGGGAAGGAGCATGTAGTGGCAGATGATCATTCCGATCCACCGAGTCGTGTGTGCTTCATGACAGTGAGACCGTCAGACGGGATACCAGAGGGCGTCGACATCGAGGAGGGTGCAGGAGGCTCCCCGGGACGTTCCCCGGCCCTTCCAGGTGGCAGGCATGAGTGTGCAGGAGTACATGGATGCGTTCATGTTCCGAGCTGGCTGTACCCACCCTAGATCCCCGATCCATTTGATGACCCTGTTTTTGGATGGGCTAGCACCGAAGATCCGAGAGGGGATGACGGATGGGAGTGAGTACGGAGAGTACAATCTGGTTGCGATGGCTGCTAAGTACGCAGAGGCGGTGGATAGGAACCAGAGGGATCCCGTTTTTCCATGGTTCAATTCTCAGATTGCAACCTAGCACATAATCTTAAACAGATCTAGGTTCTTGTAATCGAATCATAAAAGCAAACCTGATCTTTACCTTTGCAGCGGAATGATTGGTGGTAATGACAAGATCAGATTAGAACAGATGAGTACATGTTCCTCCTTTGGTATCCACACTCTTACAAGCGAGGGATGGCTGCTAGACCGAAATGGAAGAACAAAGAGAGAGAGATGTGTGACAAAGAGGCCGACGGCCACCTGCACCAAATCGCCAAAGATGGCTTAGGGTTTCTGAAACCCTTGTTGCAATCTTATTAATTCACTAATGGGCCCAAGTTTAATTAATTAAACTAATGGTCCATTAGACTTTTGGGCCCAAGACACAAATCAGACAAAAGCCCATTTGTTGTCTGCCCAACTCTCTGTGCAAATACAGTAAATGCCTTAGCATCTTACCGTATTAATTCCATCTTAACTTTCCCGTTAGCTATGGTGTGTGACCCTTAGGGATCATACAATACTGGTAATAAGTCCTAAACTTATAGATCATGAGCGGGCTCTAGCAAGTCATCATAATCACCCAGTATTTATGACTTATGTCTGATCTCGACACTTATCATACTTTCTAGAGATAGTACAGTAGATTTCAGGACATTCCCAACAATCTCCCACTTGTACTGGAATCCTACATTCCCTAGTCCTTTTGTCTCAATATCTCGATCTGGCATAAGGCAAGATGCGTGTCATCCTTATATAGCCAGACCATGTTCATCGGACCAGATTTGATACTGACAATGCAAACGACTTGGGCAAGTCCGTTTGGGAGTGACCACTCTCTTACCAGCTATCAAGTCTCCGATTGGCCTAGAGATATTACCTCCGTTAAACGGCAGGGACAAATCCCATCTTGTTCCATCACTATGAACTACACGCTTCATAATACACCCAACCAAGGTCCTTATAGCTCCCAGTTACGAAACAACGTTAGACAATGATCAAAGTGCATCAATCCATGTGCAGCCACATGCATGCGAACTCAGGTCTAAGGACTATACTCTATAGTCGTATATGAGAACCTCTTATGACACAGATATTAATATCTTGCAGAGTTCTCATCAGCGGGCCATGTCCGGTCATATGCTCCCCTACATATACCTATGTGTCGACTTTGATGCCGCGCATCTATGACCCCTCGAAACTTGGTCATAAGTCTCAACACACTCTAGTCTCAAGTGGTTGTTGGTGTTCCAATTTCAACAACCTTCGACTATGGACACTATGATTTATGTCATTTCGTTAAATATGGGGTTTCAGGATCAAGTCAACTCATGTACTTCGATGGCCCATATATAATGACATGAATCATTTTGGAACAATTATTTATATCAGAGTTAAAATAATCCAGAAATCATAGATTTCATAAACATAAAATATTATGTTTACATGAACCTTTCAAAACAACTAAGTAAAGCCCTTTACAAACTCCCACTGAAATTAAGACTACATCTTAATTTCACTCATCCTATAGCTACAGTCCGCGACTCGTGCTTAGGCCTAAGGAGTGGCTTCGTTAATAGATTAGCAACGTTCTCATTCGATGAAACTTGCTTATCTACTTAACATCTCTGTCATTTATCTCACGGAATAGGTAACACCTACCCTCAATGTGTTTGGATCTCAGATGTGCAGCTAGCCACATCAAGTTCAGTGATGAACTTTTCTATCCAAACAACCTCTTTCGCCGCTACCCAAGCTGCGAAATGTTCAGCTTAAGTCATGGAGTCAGCAACAGTGCCTTGCACCGCCAGACAGACACAAGATATAACCGGACTGTGACCGGAAATCATCTTTGTCTGTTGGAAACTTGCCTTTCAGACTCTATCGACTTTTAGCACCTCACTTTCTCCGTAAATCAAGAACTTATCCTTAGTATTCCACAAATACTTTAGGATATTCTTTACGGCAATCCAGTGATTCTTTGCTGGATTTGACTGGTCTTTACTTGTCTTTACGTTTCATGGCATACATGATAGATCCAATTGCCGACGCATATGGAATCTCATCCATGCATTTAAGCTCAGCAGTTATCGTAGGACACTGTATCTTGCTTAACGTAATGCCATGTGACATTGGCATAAAACCCTTCTTGGAATGCTGAAAACGTGTAGGACTTTGTCTATTTAAGAATCCTGACTTTGTCCTACCAGCTCTTTTGGATCTCTATCTTTAGATCCAAAATCCAAGAACATACGTGGCTTTACCCATGTCAATCATAAAACCAACTCCCAAGCCAGTCCTTTACCGACTGCAGTATTGGGACGTTATTTCCGAGAATCAGTATGTCATCGACATACATTATGAGAAATGCAATATCGCTCCCACTAATCTATTAGTAAACGCACAGTTCCACTTCGTTCCTGTTCAAGTCAAAACCTTGACTACTTCAACAGAACGAAGATTCCAACTCCGATATGTTTGCTTCCATCCATGAATGGATCAATGAAGCTAACTTACACATAGTGTAATTTTTGGAGTCCGGGCTCACTCTCGCTTCTTTGAATTTCGCAGGTTCGTCGTTTTCAATGATCATCAGATCATGCGAACTTTCAATGATTATCAGGTTCAACTAATGACGAGAAATCAATCTCGGATCAGTGACTGATTCATTCAGATCTGCGAACTTCAGGCTGTACAGGTGTAGATTCTACAGAAATCTGTAAATCCATTCGCTGCTCTCCCTCAACAGGTCGAGCAGCCTCCTGTATTTCTCGAATTTCTTCGAATTACACTTTTACTCCCACTGTTCTTCTTGGAATAGTAACTTCCCTTCTTAGAAAACAGAATGGACGTAAAAGGTAACAAGCCTTGGTTTCCCTAGGACAACCAGCGAAGTAGCACAACTACAAATACTCAGTAAAGACGAATTTGGATCGATTCCAGTCCACATTTATGTGGTGTCTTTCAACTGATATTGGTGGAACTATTTCAGCGTAAACTTAGATATTTCTAGAGCGTTATTCTTAAAGAATATCATGGAAGATTCGTGCGACTCATCTTTAATCATTTCTAATAAGATCTGATTCTTTCTCACAGAAACACCTCAAGGTTTTCAGGAGAAATGAGCTGTGAAACGACTTCACACTCATTCAGATGATCACACCATCAATGACTTAAGTATTCTCACTCTTGATCTAATCCAGAGTCTCAATACTTCTGTCACTTTGATTCTATACCTCATTCTGGAACTCTTTCGACCACGTCAAAGAATTCCGACTTGTGTCTCATCAAATGAACACAGTCATACTCACTGAAGTAATCAGTAGAGACAATGAAGTACAGGAAATTTTCTCTGGCATTACTGCTCATCGGACCACATACATGAGTATGTCCAATGTCTAATAAGCCTTTGGGCTTTTCTCTAGCTCGGCTAAGATGGGCCCTTGGTGTTTTGGTCCAGTAAGCAGAATTCAAGTCTCATAAGATATCCATTCAAATGAGCCCAAAAGTCCATAACTATGGGGTTTCTGAATCTGACTTACTCTTTGTGACCAAAACATTTATGCCAAGAAACATTCGGTTTAATTCATCAGATTTAAACCAATTCGGTATTTATGTTACATTTAGGCACTCTTTGGTTTAAGATATAAAACTCATTCCTTGAATAGGGTGCTACAATTAATATTTCATTAAGATCAAAAGAACAAAACTTGTCTTTATCAAAATGAAAAACATTCAAATTCTTTACAAGAAAATGAAAGACAGCTCTGCGTAAAGCAGGTACATTGTAGCAATTACTTAATACAAAACCAAGCCTCAAAGGCATCTACAAATGAAAACCCTACGGCTGAGGCAGCATCCCAAGCTCCTTCCAGACACGCAGTTCCACTTGCCCTTCCTTCAACGTTCTACTGTTGCTCAGGCTCTGCATATTATAACAAATATCAGTGCCGCAACCAGTATCCAATACCTATAAGGTATAACTTGAAGTAATAACATGAATACATGAGGAAGTAGTTTCATACATCAACTTCAACTCCTCATAATCTTCCATGAATTTAATGCAATCTCTTTCCAATGCCCAGTCTCTTTACAGTAGCAGCACTTACCAACGTAAGAGGTATCTGACTCGGGCTCAGAAGACACACGCTTGCCATGATTCAAAATCTGGACAACTTTGTCTTCACCCTTGTCAGCATTAGGTTTAGTAAACCTACCCTTCTCCTTCATGAGATTGTACAGGGTACTCTTCACGTTTGGCTCAACTGTCTTGAGCATATCATGCAGCTCAGTCAGCGTCTTCGTTAAGCCTTTCTTGATATAGTTCCTTCTGAACTTATCATAGCTTGGCGGCAGTGACTGCAGAATGATCTCAGTTGCCAATTCTTGGCTAACTGGATAATCCAGTTTCCTCAGGTTATCAACGTAACCCATCATTTTACTGACATGAGGACTTACTGGATGATCATTTGGTAGCTTGCAGCTAGTGAGAGATTTAACCAACTGGTATCTCTCCACTCTTACCTGCTCCTGAAATTTCAATTTCAGGCTGCTGATCATCTCTATTGGCGACTCCATGTTCTAATATTGCTTCAGCAAATCTGAGTCCATGGTAGCCAATATCAGACCACGCACATCTACCACATCATCATAATGCTTATTCCAAGCATTACGTACTGCATGAGAGGCCTTGGACCCGATCCTCTCGGGGAGAGCTCTCTCAAGGACATAGTCCTTTCTCTCCTGCCTGAGGACTAGCCTCAGATTTCGCGACCAAGTCAAGAAATTTGATCCGTTCAGTTTGTCCATCTCAAGGACAGACCGGATCGAGAAAGTGTTTTGATTGTTTGTGCTAGTCATAACTGAAATTTAGAGATAAATAGAGTTTTAGTTATTTAGTTCATTAAAGAGTAATCTTAATAACTTATAAGAAAACTCGCATTGCATTCAAAATTTATTTGTTTAACCTCATAAGAATGCAATGATTCCGAGACCCATGTTCGGCTAAATCCAAAGTGGGCCACTGGCCGTCACCCAGAAGTAGCTTTACTTGGTAAGCATACACACAGCTAGTTATATCCAATAACTCTCGGTTGTGAATTGGGCCCAAGGCCCAATACACCAGATGTCTCAAGGCCCGGGACTCCCGATGGCCCAGTCAAGGAAACCAATCTCTTACAGCCAAATAATCACTAAAGTCTGGGACTCCCAATGAAATTAGTGACTATATACTACTTTACTTACGCGAAAACAGACACATCACACTGTAAGCCATATCTGTAATCGAATAAGCGTTAAGTAGCTGACAAGATTGGAAAGACATCCAAGCTTGATATTGTTTTTGAGGATTTCAAGTTTTATTTCCAAAAATAGAAGATTACTATTTTGGGAAACTTACTTCTTTTAGAAACTTTCTAAATTTAGAAACATACTAAAAATAGAAATTTCTAATTTAATATTTTATAAATATTTTCGGGTTGGGTCACAAATTATAGGCCCAATTCTTGGCCCAAGACCATAGAATTCCAGTTGGCCCAATAATTTGACATAACCGAGTCGGTTTATTAATTCTGGTCCAAGACCAAATTAACTATCAAAACCATCGGTTATTTACTAAACCAGACCAGCTCTAAATTATTTGGTCCAACCAAATCAAACTTAGACCAGCCTTCGGTTTAGGTTAAAATTCAATTTTATGAATTTCAATCCGGTTTAACCAGAATTTAAATAATACCAATTGTATTAAATAATTTCCAGCAAACCGCGATTTGGGTTAACCGCTTGAACCACCAATTAAATTGGATCGGTTCAGTTAAGTCCAAAACCGGGAAGAAACACCTAGTGTTTTAGCCAATTTTGACCTAACTTGCGGTTTAAGGCTTTAAACACACGATTAACCGCCAATTAAATGGACCGGTTTGATCGGTGCGGTTTGGGGCAACGAACCGCAAAGCTCGGTTTAACCGATTGACTATTCGCGGGACGTAAAGAATTTAACGGGGCAAACGATCGTCATGATCGATCCAAGATCGGATCATCGGCCCATTATCATGATACGTAGCTCACGATCGTCCAACGATCGATCATTGCTACCTCGGCCAATCCATCACTCGACAGCATATCGATCGAATGATCAGCCCATGGCCGAGTCATTAACACGAAATCGATCGATCAAATGATCATTGCTTGCGGCATCACACGATCACGATCGTAAGTGATCGATCACATGGCCGACTTGCGGATCACGTCAACGATTACATCACACGGCCATTATGCGATGATCGATCATTATACACATTAACGATCGATCATACACACATCAAATGATCGCATGATCACGTATAACAAAGCCGATTAGGGAATTGATTCTTGCGTTACAAGAAATCGATTGCAATCAAACAACACAATGATCCGAGATCATGTGCAAGAGCCGATTTAGAGTTTTAAGATTTTAATCAATTTTAATTCATTCAATTGATTCAAAAACCTTTAAACATTCATATGATCCAAATTACAAGAATCTAATGAACCTACGCTCTGATACCACTGAAGGATTATGCGTTTTTCCATGGTTCAATTCTCAGATTGCAACCTAGCACATAATCTTAAACAGATCTAGGTTCTTGTAATCGAATCATAAAAGCAAACCTGATCTTTACCTTTGCAGCGAAATGATTGGTGGTAATGACAAGATCAGATTAGAACAGATGAGTACCTGTTCCTCCTTTGGTATCCACACTCTTACAAGCGAGGGATGGCTGCTAGACCGAGATGGAAGAATAAAGAGAGAGAGAGATGTGTGACAAAGAGGCCGACGGCCACCTGCACCAAATCGCCAAAGATGGCTTAGGGTTTCTAAAACCCTTGTTGCAATCTTATTAATTCACTAATGGGCCCAAGTTTAATTAATTAAACTAATGGTCCATTAGACTTTTGGGCCCAAGACACAAATCAGACAAAAGCCCATTTGTTGTCTGCCCAACTCTCTGTACAAATACAGTAAATGCCTTAGCATCTTACCGTATTAATTCCATCTTAACTTTCCCGTTAGCTATGGTGTGTGACCCTTAGGGATCATACAATACTGGTAATAAGTCCTAAACTTATAGATCATGAGCGGGCTCTAGCAAGTCATCATAATCACCCAGTATTTATGACTTATGTCTGATCTCGACACTTATCATACTTTCTAGAGATAGTACAGTAGATTTCAGGACATTCCCAACAGCCAGGTCATGGCAGAGTAGCAAGCCATTTGGGATGAGGATTTGCGACTGAAGCGGGAGCAGGAGATTGCGGACCGGGCTCGGTTGGCGGAGCAGAGGGCTGACTTGGAGCGTAAGCAAGCGAGGTATGAGCAGCAGAGGGCAGAGCAGGCCCGGCAGCAGGTGGGCGCGGGCCGCGAGCGGGAGCAGTGGGAGCAGGGGATGCAGCAGGTACGGGAGGACCGAGAGTATGTCTGGTTGGATAAGCAGATGGACATCCCTGAGGAAGGACCAGAGGGGTTTGATCAGCAGTGGGAGCGAGGGACGCCGCGGGTACGGGTGGAGCGAGAGTATGTTTGGTTGGATAGGGAGGGGAACCGATTGGAGGAGGGACCGGATGGGCAGTGGGATACACCGAGTCAGGAGCCGGCAGCAGCACCTCAAGTGATCGTCATCTCAGATTCAGAGCCGGAGCCGGAGTCAGACCCCGAGGAGTACGACAGCGAGGAAGGCATGGTGTACCGAGGAGACTTGGACCTTGAGTTGCGGACCCCGGGATCAGCGAGTGGCTAGAGTCGGGGGGCGTGGGGGTTGAGGGGAGTAGGGCGTAGTTATTTGTGTTAGAGTTTTGGGATTTTGTTTTCGTTGGTTTTCTTTCCACGGTTTTCGCGTAGCTGGTTTTCTTCTTTCGATTCGAACCTCGTGTAGCCCTATTCCTTATTCTATTGATTCTTTATTTACATCGTGCCTTCCGAACGGACTTCCTAGTGTGTTAGTTCGACGCCCCGAATAGAGCGAATCCCTTGAGTTCAGAGGTGAGCGGGAAACCGCACACCACCGAATTCGGGACGAATTCTTTTTCAAGGGGGGGAGAATTGTAACATACCCAAACCCAGGCCCAAAAATTTTGGAAGAAAGGCCCAAAAGCCAGCCCAAAACCACCTTCCTTTCCTGTTTCTTTCCTTATTCGGGCGTTTCCTTTTCTGGTTATAGGGCCAAGCCCATTAGCTGAGCCCATAAGCCTGCTTTCCTTTTTCTAAAACCCTAGGGTTTCCAGCAGAGCCTCCCCTATAAATACTGCCTCCTTTTCCTCAGAAACTTATTTTCTCTTTCTTTCGGCGAAGCCCTGTCGGGATCAGAAGACGTTCGAGCATCCAAGAGCACTATTCACGTTTTTCCTTCTTCCCAATCTCACCAGGTAACCCCGAGAACCAGATCTGTGCTTTCCAAACCCGAAAACGTTTTCAAACTTTTATATCTTTCAAAATACCCCGAATCCCGAGAAACCGAGCATACCACCGTGACCGTCGTGACGAGACGAAGCCGGAGCCGCCGAGCCGACAGCCACGCGCCGCCGCACGCGCCCGCACGCGCCCGCACGCGCCCGCACGCGCCGGAGGAGCCACGAGCGCGTGAGATCCACGCGCGGCGGAAGAGCCACGCGCCGGAGCTCACGCGCCGATCGCCGGAGACACGCGCCGCCACCACGCGCCGCCGCCGCCGCCGCCGACCGGAGCTGCCGCCGTCGCCGGAGACCCGCCGGAGCGCCGCCGCCGGAGCCGCCGTTGGCCGCCGTTGACCGCCGCCGTCGCCGCCGGTTGACCGTTGACCGGACCCGTTGACCGGTCCGGGTCGGGTCGGGTCGGGTCTGACCCAATCGGGTCGGATCCTTGACCGGGTCTGGTTTGGGTTGACCGACTGGTTTAATTCGGTTTAGTCAATTTCAATTCCAATTTCAATTTCAATTCCCGGTTTAGATCGGTTTAGCTGGTTTGAGTGGGATGTTTTCAATCGATCATATCTCGCTCATCATGAGGCCGATTTAAGCGATTCAAAAGCCTATCTCACTCGATTTCTCGTCCTCTTTTCAGAACCGATGTCCGTTCGGGTCAATAGGGTTTCTAATTCACGGTTTTGCCCTCTTCTTTGGCTAAGGTGAGGACCGAACGTGATCTCCCTTACTTCATTCGATTCCGGGCGATAGTCCCTTGTTAATGTCGTCTTTCCTAGGTAGTTTAGGGCAGTATGGTACCAATGTGAATGCTTGAGAACGTAGAACTGCTAGGTTGTTCGCTGAGCCTGAAAACGTTGCTTGTGTGTGATGGATATGATTGGTAGTTGTGGTAGGGCCCCCGAAAGGGTGTTTCGTGGCAGGGCGCGTATAGCGAGTTTTGGTACGCGCCCTTTAAATCGTCGGATGGGAGGTGTTGGCGAGCCTCCCCTGGTACAAAGGCCGTGGGCCAAGTGATGCCGGGTGGGCCGGTTGTGTGAGCCTTCGGGCTAGAGAGGGGTTCACGAGTGCGAAAGCGCGAGTGGATGTAGTTTGCGTGGTGAAAGCCCTCGGGCCTGTTTGCAAGGTGATATTAGCTTAGGACTTGTGATCCGTGGTCGTGCGGTGTAAGCGGGATAGCGGACTCCCTAAGTCTGTCCTCACTGGGTGATTGTGTTTGAAACAATTACTCAGGCCTTTTTCCCCTTTCCTGTCCCCGTTTTGTTGCAGGTCCGGATGCGGGATCGATACAGTCGAGTGACGTAGTTGGTGGTTTTCAATAAGAAGGAAGCGCCGGGTCCTGGGACAAGTTGAGAAAGCGTCCCGGTTGGACCACTTTCGGTTCAGCGGACGTCCTAATGCCGCGTCTCCGGTTATGCCGGGAGACGGGTGTTACATCTCTGCACACATTCGAGGAGTTGGAATGCTTCTTTAGATTGCTTTTGAATATTACTGAACATTCCTTAGTTAATGTTTTGACAGCATCCTTTTCCAAAGCGGAGTTTATGACAAAGACGCATCATCAGATCTGAAGGAGACACACTTAGATTTCAAGTTGTTTCCTTTAATGTAGAATAATCTAGATGCGTGGTTAAGAAGGTAAAGAAGTTAAGGTAACCAAATTTGATAAAGAAATAAAGCAAGGCGAATTATCAAAAACTTTGTTGTTTAGTCAACAACGTTATTCATAACATAAGAATAATTGCCCGAGCAGCTTAGGTGATACAACACATTTTTCTAAAAGATCAGCTAAGCTATTCTCAATCCTACAGATAGAATGGAACTACAAAATTTTATATGATCAAACAAGAACTACACCAAAACCAAACAATAATAAATTTATGTGATGATTGTTTTCGTAACAATAAATTTATATTTGTAAAATCTCAACTCGGTCTATCCAAAGATAGAAAGAGTTTTAGGGTTTGTAAATTAGGGATTCTAAAAGAAGAATTTGGGAACACGGTGAGATTTGGGAATTTAGGGTTTGTAAGCCGGCGTTTCCGAGATGGAAGCCGGTTAAAAAGGGTTCTAAAGTCGCCGGAGAGAAATTAGGTTTAATGTCGTCTCACTAAGATCTCTCAGCGAAAAGTATTATGAAAAGCGTGTCCTTTATTGAATGTCGGGGTTCCCTTATATAGGGTTACAAGTCGGTTTATTAATAAAAGGAAAATAAGAGATAATTACGAATGTTTCCTAATAACTCGGCTTTGTCTCGATATGGAATATTCCCTTTTACCGACTTTCTCATGCGGCGCCCTTGGACTAGACACCCTCCAAACCCTAGTGAAAGCCGGTTTAGCCCGAGTTCGGTTTAACCTAGTTTTACCGCCTTGGGCTTTGTCGCCGACTTTCCCTTCTGGGCCGGCCTAAACTCATGAATAGGCCTCTTTAGGAAAGTGCTAATCTTGACTCTAACAATAAGCCCCCCCCCCAGTGTGGCGACTTGTACTCAAGTCGTCATTACGAAGAGTTAACTCATGGTTTATGATATGATTTTGGTTTGGCCCATATCTGTCGTCTATCGAGGTACGTCGTTGTTTCGGCCCATATTATTTTTATTGGGCTGGTCTAACTTGGCCCGGAATGATGAAATCGAACGAACCGGTTTTAAAACCACTGATGACCCGTCGGAACCGGAATTGATTCTCGGTTCAATCACTGGGTAGGTGCAACATACGAAGCGTCGCCTAGGTAACGATGCGCCTTGGTTCCTGCGCCGTCATTTTGCTATAAATAGTTCCTTCATACTTCATTTTTCTCATTTCGCTCAAGTGGAGAAGTTTCAAGAGGTAATCTTCTCTCTGTCTTATTTATTTTCCGGCCATATTTCCGCCGCCGCTCCTCCTTGTGCTCTTAGGATTTTAGATCGAAGCATTACTTTTTTGTTGCGTTCTTCTTCTGTTCTTCCGAAAATTATGTCTTTGATCCGCTGTTCAACGGGAAAAGATAAAGAAGTTGTTTCGGTCTCTTCCGCGGATGATTCGTTAAGTCGTCGATCCGCTTCTACTTCTTCAAGTGCTTCGTCCGACTTGGAAAGCCGTCCTGCTTGTTCTGAGATTGAAGAGTTCAGGCTTCGCTGCGATCGTCACACCAAACTGCTGCTGCCGAGAATTCTGGCCGAGAGGTTTTCACCGTCCCGCAGCTTCGAGACGAGGATGCTATTGATACCGACCAAGATGTTTTTCACGAAAACGCCTCTTCTCCTGTATTGCCTGTTGAACCGAGAGAGCTATATGATAATGTCTTCGGGACTCGATCTACTGCAGAGACGGTTAGATCTTCGCTTCGCGGTTGTGGAGCAGATCCGGCGATTAAGGTTATTATTCCCTTTCCGCTCAACCGTCCTTGGACTCCTCCGCCCGGCTATATGACCGTGTACGAATCGTTCTTTATGAACACCAAGTCTGGGGGTTGTCGCTGTTGGTTTCCGTTGCCCGACTTGCTAGTTTCGTACTGCTTCCGTCGTGAGATCGCATTTCCCAGCTTTCGGCTGTTGTGGTACGCCACATGGTCGGTCTCTTAATGCTGGGTGCTGAAGCCGGCGTCACAATTACTGCGAGTGTTTTTGAAGAAATGACGTCGATCAATGCTATAAGTTCCAGCCCGGGGTGCTATGCGGTGAAGTTCAAAAGTGGCCATCGTATACTGACAGATGCCCCTAAGAAAATTAATAACTGGCAGAGAAATTATTTCTTTGTTGAAATTTCTTCATTAGTCGTCCCTGATGAGCACAGGGAACTCGTCAGGACTTCTTGGAACACAGATCTTGGTAGATGTCGTTCTAAATTTGCCGTCATTCGCATGTGATGATTTACTCAAATTTCTTTTTTTGTTGCAGTGCATCACCCGTTGTTCAAGCCGTACCCTGACAATTACTTCTCGATTCTCGAAAAGATCCAATCTCTCGGTCTTCGCAAGTGGTCGGATCTCTCCCGGGATCGCATAACCAAGACGCTTCCGCAAATATCCAAGGGTCAGTTTTACTCTTTTGTGATGAGCGTAACTCGTCATTGCAATTTCCCTTTCTAACTTGCTTTTTCTTCTCTCTAGTGAAGTGGGATACCACGGTGAAGGTCACTCCTGAACAACTCGTGAAACCCGGGAAGATGGGCAAGGTGCAGCGAATCAGCTCCGTTGATTACTCCAAGGAGATTTCATCCCAACCGTCTTCTTCTGCCAAGTCGTCGAAAGGGACGGACGCGCCTCCTCCTTGGCTCGAGTGGAAAACTCCCCCGCCCTTCCACCTAAGGTTCCATCAAGGAAGAGGCCTGCTGATGATAAGTCAGTTCAAGATAAACCGGCAAAGGTGTCAAAGACCGGCAGATCAGCCCAAGATGCTTCTAACGAGGTGGAGCCCGTCAGCGAGCCTGCTAAACAAAAGGACCCGTGGCAGCGTTTCTACAAGTTCAAGGGGACCGTTCCCGACTCGTCTGGCAGTTCTAAGCCTTTTGAGTCTAACAAGGAACTCGTCCTGGTGCGACCAAGGCGCGAGGTGAAAGAAGGGGAAGTGCGCCCTTCAATTCATAACTTCGCTTATCAATATGAGAGCGAGGTTCCTTTCATCAACAACCCCCGAGCTTGTTTTGACATGCTAACATGCGTGAGGGGGAATGAATCAGATTGGCCAGTTTTGGAGGAATTGCCTCACTCTGATGCCATCGTCAGGCTAAAGCATGCTGAGGCGACGGTAAGTTTCTGGTACTAAAATTTTGCATTTTTTGCCAAAATGACATCCTTCTTCTCCTCTTTAACGACCTTGCTGTTTTCAGATGATCGCGGCTTCGAACCGTGTGGCTTTGGAGAGTTCCTGGGCCCAAAAGAAACTGGCCGATGCGGTCAACAAACGAGACGACCTCCTTAAGAAGATCAAAGAGGAGAAGAAGGTGTTGGAAGGGAACAACTTGGTTCTCGAGGGTAAACTCAGGCAAGCTGAAGAAAAGTCGAAGGCCGACTCCCTTAAGTTTAAGTCGGAGACGAAGAAGCTGCACAAATCCTGTCTTGACCTGGTCGGCAAGGAAAGGGAGAGAGTCGAGGCTGCTATCAGGACAAAAGCGCAGACTCATTTCGACCTCTTTCAGCGTTTTATCAAGGACCAGGAGGGTGCTGTTGCGCTTCAGGTCAAGCAGGCCCAAATTTCTGGACTCAGGAAGTGTCTGCTCAAACTTAGCGAACAGGGCGTGCCGATTCCTCAGGCCGTCTTGGACAAGGTTGCTGCGGACGAGGCTGCGGCCGACGCGGAGCTGGACGACATGAGTGTCGTGACGAAGGAGGAGCTCACATTTGTGCTCTCTCCACTGCATCATCCACTTCTCGATCGTTCTCACGACTCCCCTCCTCCTGTTCCGTCGGACGTTGACCAGTTCGGAACGAATCGTGGGGTAATTCCGGAGGCGGTTCCTGCTGATCTCGTCTCGTCTGTCCGGTCAGAGGTTGCGGCTTTACAGGATCAGAATATTGAGAAGAGCGGTCCTGGTGATGCTGAGAAGTCGTCGGCTGGAGTTGACTGAAGGAGCCCTGTTTCCTTTTGTTTCTGAAAACTTTTTCGTTTAACTTTGTAATAAGTTGTAACTCTATTTCTGCTTTAGAGTTTTATTTCTCTTGGTTGGTTCTGTAACGATGACTCTATTTTAGTGTTTAAGTTAAGTTTGCTCTTTGATAGCGATTTGAATCAGTCTATCTTCTTTTTGCAAAACTTAATTAGATACTAGTTAAAGCCGTACCAATCATGTCTAAGTTTGTTCTTGGACAACTCTTTAGATAGTTTAGTAACTTCGAATGAACGCTTTACTAGATAAAGCTCGGTGCCGACGATTTAGTGAATTTCGTCTTGACAAACCGACATCAAGTCGTGCTACTGTATTTAAACTTATAGCGACTTTCAATGTTGTTTTTGCCCTAAGGCGGTTTGCGAGTCTTATAATTTGCTCGGCTTTATTCTAAGGGTGAGAGAATGTGCGAGTTCTTTTTGCTCGGCTTATTTGTTATCCCCTTCCGCGAAGAATTTGCGGGACGGATCCCGGCTTTTCCTTACCACGATGTGCACCTCGTGCGCAAGGAAGACCACGCCCCTGGCCAGGAGGCATGATGCTAATGACGCGAGTCGTTTTGCTCGTCTTTTTGCGAGTTGATACTCGGCTTTTTGCGAGTTGATACTCGGCTTTTTGCGAGTTGATACTCGGCTTTTTGCGAGTTGATACTCGGCTTTTTGCGAGTTGATACTCGGCTTTTTGCGAGTTGATACTCGGCTTTGTTAGTATCATCAAATATTTGAATATTTAATGAAAGGACTTACCTGATTTTTGGCTTTGCTTGACTTTCAAGACGGTAAATTATCTGAAAAAATAAGGATTTTATTAGATTTGTGACTGTGCCGGTAAAGGCTGCCTACGTATCTCCCGAGGAAGAATCAAGTCACTCGTAGTTCTTAGTACATATTCCTTTTTTTTTTTTTTTTTTGGGCTTGCCGTCTTAGTGGTACTCCTTCAGGCTTGCCGAGTTCCAGGATCGAGGTAAAGCCTTGCCTTTCATTGACTCAAGCTCGTAGACTCCCGGTTTGACGACTTTTGTGACTTTGTAGGGTCCTTCCCATTTCGCCCCGAGTTTCCCTGCTCTCCGCTCCTTGGTGTTTTCGTAAACTTTGCGGAGGACGAAGTCACCGACTTGAAAATGGCGTTCCTTGACTTTCTGGTTGTAGTACCGAGCTGCGAGCTGTTGATAGTTTTGAATCCTGAGTAGGGCTCGATCCCGCTCTTCCTCTAAGGTGTCGAGGGCTTGGATTAGCATCTTTTCATTGATTTCAGTATGGTGCGGCATGAGAGAGCGGCGTAGAGTGTGAATGTTAGCTTCTGCCGGTACCATTGCTTCTACGCCAAAGGCTAAGGAGAAAGGGGTGGCTCCTGTTGCGCTGCGAGGCGTCGTTCTATGCGACCAGAGGACGCCGTCTAACTCGTCTGCCCAAACTCCTTTTTTGCTTTCAAGGCGCTTTTTGATGCCGGCGATGATGGTTTTATTCGTAGCTTCGGCTTGGCCATTCCCCTGAGGATACCTTGGTGTCGACTTGCTAAGGCGTATATCCCACTTCTTGCAGAATCCTTCGAATACTTTCGAGATGAATTGCGATCCGTTATCTGTGACGATCTCATAAGGTAGCCCGAAACGACATATTATGTATTTCCAGACGAAATTTTGAACCTGGACATCATGGATTGCGACGTAAGCCTTGGCCTCTGCCCACTTTGTGAAGTAGTCGGTCATGATGAGCAGGAAACGTCTTTGATTGGATAATGGTAACGGTCCAACGATGTCCATTGCCCATCTCATGAACGGGTAAGCCGCGGTTGATGTCGTGAGCAACTCTGTAGGTCGATGTATGAATGGCGCATGTCGCTTACACTTTTCACACTTATTAGAATAGGTCTCGCAATCGGTTATCATAGTCGGCCAATAGTGTCCGTTCAACTTGATTTTGAGGGCGAGAGACCTCCCTCCGGAGTGGTTTCCGCACGCTCCAGAATGCCGTTCTTCGAGAACCCGACTTACTTCATCTCCGTTTATGCATCTGAGGAGGATCTTGTTAGCAGAATACTTGTAGAGGATACCTTCATGTATAGTGTATCGAGCGCTTTTGACTTTAAGTCGTCGTGCTTCCCATTTATCTTCTGGGAGCTTTCCTTCTGTCAGGTATGCTCTTATCGGAAGTCGCCAGTCTTTATTGTCGCCGGTTAGGACAGCGATGAGGTCTGTGCCCTTTGCTTGAATATTGTAGCACATGTCGTCCTCACCACTCAGCATTATTTCTTCAGGTTCTTCTTGATTGCTCTCAGGGGGCGGGATGCTTGGTTCATGGATCGTTTCTACCGGGATCCGTCGACAGAGATTGGGATTAAATGCCAGCGATGCGAGTGCATCTGCCGGGGCATTCTCCTTTCTTGGTATCTGGACAATGTCGAAGAATTCGAAGGAACTGGTGAGTTCTAACGCCGTCTTTCGGTAAGCCTCCATTCGTTCATTTTTAGATTCGTAGTCACCGTTGATCTGGTTGGCTACAAGCATGGAGTCACAATGGGCCAAGAGATGTCGTACTCCGATTTCCCTGGCTAGTCTGAGACCGGCTAACAAAGCTTAGTACTCGGCTGTGTTGTTAGACGCCGTGAAACCCAGTTTAAATGACTGCTCTAGAATCTCGCCGGTTGGTGATATGAGACGTATCCCTATCCCGGCTCCTTTTTTGGATGAGGCCCCGTCAACGAACAATTTCCAATTTTTATCTTCTATCTCGGTACTGACGTCCAATTCAGGCGATAATTCGACAAGGAAATCAGCTATCACCTGCGACTTGGCGGTTGTCATGTTCCTGTACTCGATGTCGTACTCACTTAACTCTATTGCCCACTTGGCTAGGCGGCCAGACTGTCCCGGGCTATGAAGGATCGTTCGAAGAGGTTGACTGCTTAATACGGCAATCGGATGTGACTGAAAATATGGTCGCAGCTTTCGCGCCGAGATGACGACTGCGAAAGCCAGTTTTTCCATTGCAGGATACCTGGTTTCGGCTCCGTTCATCGTTTTGCTGACGTAGAAGATCGGCTTCTGTTCTCCTCGATCTTCCCGAACTAGTACGCCACTCACTGCTGTCGTTGAGACGGCGATGTAAAGCAACAATGTCTCACCATTCTCGGGTTTAGACAGTATCGGCGGGTTCGAAAAGTAATCCTTGAGTTGGATGAATGCTTCTTGGCACTTATCGTCCCACACGAATCTTTTGTTCCCTCGTAGGAGCTCGTAAAAAGGCAGACATTTATCCGTTGACCGGGATATAAACCTGTTCAAGGTGGCTATGCGGCCAGTGAGGCGTTGTACCTCTCGAGTGTTCTTGGGAGATGGCAAGTCGATTATGGCTGTGATCTGCTTTGGATTAGCTTCTATTCCTCTCTGAGTTACCACGTATCCTAGGAACTCTCCCGATGTCACTCCGAACGTACACTTAGTTGGATTAAGCTTCATGCTGTACCGGTTAAGGATGTTGAAACATTCCTTTAAATGGCCGACATGCTGAGAGGCAATCAGAGATTTGACTAGCATGTCGTCGATGTAAACCTCCATTGTTGCGCCGAGTTGTCCTGCAAACATCCGGTTTACCAGCCGCTGGTAGGTGGCGCCGGCGTTTTTGAGGCCAAAAGGCATGACTTTGTAGCAATATGTGCCGCGTTCAGTGATGAAGGCCGTCTTTTCTCTGTCGTCTGGGTTCATGAGGATTTGATTATACCCTGAGAACGCATCCATGAACGATAACAATTCGTTCCCGGCCGTCGCCTCAACAAGTCGGTCGATATGCGGAAGCGGGAAACTATCCTTGGGGCAAGCTTTGTTGAGATCCGTGAAGTCGACACATACTCTCCACTTCCCGTTTTTCTTCTTCACGACCACTGGATTGGCCAACCAGTCAGGATATTTGACTTCTTGTATTGAACCGGCTTCAAGTAGCTTCTCTACTTCATCGTTGACTGCTTTAGCTCTTTCAGGGCCGAGTTTTCGCCTCTTTTGCTTGACTGGCTTGTAAGTCGGATCGACATTCAGCTCGTGAGTTGTAATGGTTGGATTGATACCCTTCATGTCCTTCATTGTCCACGCAAACGTTGTAACGTTTTGCTGTAGGAAGGCGATCAGTTCCCCTTTGATGTCGTCTGGCAATCCTGCGCCAATGCCTACGCACTTGCTTGCATCTGATTCGTCAATGATGACTTGCTGGATCAGTTCTTTCTCCGGTCCTTTTCTTCCGTGTTCTGTGTTGATCATGCAGGAAGGCACCCTGATCTTATGTTCTCTCGCGAAACACGACCGACTTGCGCTCTGGCATCCTTTGACTGTCTGGATTCCTTTAGGTGTCGGGAATTTCAGACATTGATGGTATGTCGAGGATACCGCCTTCATGCTATACAGCCATGGAGTTCCGAGGATTACGTTATAGATGGTTGGCTTGTCAATGACATGAAACCTCACCAATCTGTTGACTCCTCCTGCGAAAACAGGCAACTTGATCGTTCCAATTGTGTATGTCGTCTCACTAGTGAACCCGGTGAGCGGCTTGGCCTTCTGCTTGATATCCTCCTCCTTAATGTCCATCTTTTTGAGTGTATCTAGGAAAATTAAATCTATCGAGCTCCCGGTGTCCACCATTATTCGAGATACTTGGCAACTTCCGATCAGAAGCTCAACCACCAGCGGGTCGTTATGAGGGTAGTGAGTTCCATAGAGATCCTGGTCGGTAAAGATGACGGGCGGATCATCTGATAGGATTGGTTGAGGCGCCTTCTGCGCGGCTAATGCTAGGCGTTCATAGACCTTGATTGACCGGACCGAATCGTTTACGGAGATTAGACCTCCCATGATCATGTTGATTCTTCGGATGGTCTTGGGGGTTTCTTCTTCGTCCTCCTCCTCTTCTTCTTCATGGTTACGTTTCAAAGCTATGCTTTTGATACGCCGTGGTGGTTTATCCTGCTTGGGAGCCTGCTCGTCGGCTTTGTCTTCCTTCTTTTGTCCCGATTCTTCCTTTTTTAACCTTTCGATGGCCGCCTTGATCTCTTCACTAGAAAGTCGGGAGTAGAGTGCGTTTCTGAGGTTCCGACATTCAGCCGTGTCGTGTGACGTAGCTTGATGGTATTCGCAGTACTTATGCCCCGTAGCGGAAGCTGCTTGCTGCGCCTTCTTTGCCACTTTCCCTCTTTTATTCCACGGTTTTGATGATCGGGACTTGTCGGTGCCGTCCACAACCATTGTTTTGGCGCTTTTACTGTCATACTGCTGTCTGGGTTCTCTTTCTTCCTTCTTATATGTTTGTTTGCCGGAACCGAATCTCTTTGCTAACGCGACCTTCTTTTCTTCCAACTCTACGAATTTGTTTGCCCGATGGAGTGCGTCTTCGATGGTTAGTGGCGGGTTGATGACTAAATCTTGGTAAAAAGGTGATTCGTGCCAGACGGCGTTTGTTAAGGCCGCGATAGTGAACTTATCCGGTGCCTCAGCTCGTGTCATCACCGCCCTGAACCTTTCTACGAAATCTTTCAATGTTTCCTTCTTCTCTTGCGTCATCGACATCAACGCACTCGGCGAAGTGTCCTTACGAATGTAGGCAAAGTGATGCCTTACGAATGCCCATGTGAGGTCGGAGAAGCTATCGATTGATTTGGATGGGAGTCGGGAGAACCAGTTTATCGCGTCCCCTTCCAGGGTTTCGGTGAACAGTTGGCAGAAACCGATGTCACGCTCCTCGCTTGATGAGAACCGTGCCTTTGCCGCCATGATTTTGAACGTTGTAAGGTGGGTCGCTGGGTCTTTTGTGCCGTCGTACATCGGTAGCCTGAGCTTCTCTCTTTGTCTGATATACGTGTTTGTGATGCGCGAGGTGAAGGGTGTCCTACGAGTCTCTTCGATGATCCGATCGATCTCGGGTGCGGACCCCTTCACGCCATGGACCTCCCCTTTTAATTCTTTTAGGGTGTCTTTGAGCTCAATCAGTTGTTTCTCGACATGGTTGCGACTTGCTCCGCGAATAGACGTTTCATGAGTTTTCTCGTACGACATACCTCGCTCGCGGCGATAGTTGTCTCGGTGCGAGTCATTCTCATGTCGCGAATTTCGTCTGTGGTGCACGTCCCGTGTCTGGTGACTGGTATGTTCCTCTCTATCGGGTGAATACCTCTCATCACTCCGGTCGTTATGTCTCCGACTTTCGCTCCGTCTGGGTTTTTCAGACCCTTCCTTCCGATGTGGGCTCCGCTCGCGAGCATCTTTCTTGTTGCTCTCCTTACGCGGGTTGCTCCTGGACTCGCTGCTACGGCTCTGTTCATGGTGGCTTTCCTCAGATGTGCTATAGACCAGTCGTCTGGCGACTTTGTCTTTCACCTTCGACGGCACCTCTCTCCTGGGTTTTCTTGACTGTTGTCCTGAAAGGATTTTTGCTTGCTCTGTCTGCAGCAGGTCGATTTTCTCCGAGAACGTTTTGATCAGGTCGTTCTGTGACTCGATCTTGGCCATTAGGGTGGCTAAGACCTTGTCTTGCTCGATTTGAGCTTCTGTTTCGCTGAGTGACGGGGCATGTTTGCCGCCATCTCGAGCTTTGTTTGTCTTGGCGGCGTCTCGCGGATGCTTGCCGCTTTTGGCCACGTCGTCTTCGTGATCACTCTGGTTGTAATCACTTTCATCTTGAACGCTTAATTTAACCCTATGGTTTTCTTCATCGATCTCCTTATGATTCCCTGACATCTCGTTTCAGAAATTTCTCTTAGAAATCCCCACAGTCGGCGCCAATTGTAAGATCTCAACTCGGTCTATCCAAAGATAGAAAGAGTTTTAGGGTTTGTAAATTAGGGATTCTAAAAGAAGAATTTGTGAACACGGTGAGATTTGGGAATTTAGGGTTTGTAAGCCGGCGTTTCCGAGATGGAAGCCGGTTAAGGAGGGTTCTAAAGTCGCCGGAGAGGAATTAGGTTTAATGTCGTCTCACTAAGATCTCTCAGCGAAAAGTATTATGAAAAGTGTGTCCTTTATTGAATGTCGGGGTTCCCTTATATAGGGTTACAAGTCGGTTTATTAATAAAAGGAAAATAAGAGATAATTACGAATGTTTCCTAATAACTCGGCTTTGTCTCGATATGGAATATTCCCTTTTACCGACTTTCTCATGCGGCGCCCTTGGACTAGACACCCTCCAAACCCTAGTGAAAGCCGGTTTAGCCCGAGTTCGGTTTAACCTAGTTTTACCGCCTTGGGCTTTGTCGCCGACTTTCCCTTCTGGACCGGCCTAAACTCATGAATAGGTCTCTTTAGGAAAGTGCTAATCTTGACTCTAACAATATTGTTTCAAATTTGATATATGGAAATACACATGACCGTGGAATTTTACACTAATAAATGGATGATTACATGACGAATTTAAGACTAAACTCTGGGAATTTAAATATGTTATATAAACTTCTTAGTAACGAAATAAATATTTTTATAGTATTATAAAATAGCAGATTCAAAAAGTAGGTCAAAGCCTCAAGAGAAGCCCTAATTTTCTTTTACAGACCCGGCTCCCGAGGAAAGCCGCCGCCTCATCTACTTATGTTTTCTCCCCAGCCGGCTGCCTCTATCGTCGCTGGGGAGGGTGTGACTCGCCGCCTATAATGTAATGTAGCTGACTCTTTTTCTAGCTCGCTCGGCCATCAACAACAGTTGGCCAGTTTCGTCTTCTCGTTGATGCCTCCGCCTTCTCTCTGCGAGTCTCCGGTCGTCTCTGCTTCGCCTGGTTCGATTTGTGTGTGGCCGTGGAGTGACAGCCGCTGAATCCATTGCATCCTTCTGTGGTTCAGCTTGCTTATGTGGTGAGCCCGTTATTCCTTTGTAAATCTAAGAATCTCCGGTTGGTTTTTGGCTTACGGTCTTGTTATGCGATATTTTCTTCTGTGGCTTGGTCCGTGAGTTCGGTTTTAGGTTTAGGTTTAGATTGGTGCTGGTTTCGGTTGTGGGAGATTGTTGTGGGTGCTTTCTAATTTGAATTATTTCCGGGTTTTGTTTGGATTCGAGGTAGTTTAGATTGGTTTGTCTTTGGTTGATTCAAATCGCGTGTGATTTGATCATTTTAGGCTTCTACCTAAGTGAATATGGGCGCATGGAGTTGTGTCGAAGCCATATTCGAGAGTCTTAGTGGTCCATGTTAAGGTCACTCTTGTCGGGTTGTGAAGTCTTGGTTCTTTGAGTCTGAAAGATGGTCTTTCAGCATCTGTTCGTTTAGCTGATGTTATTGTTGGTGGGTCGTGGACTACATCGGTAAGTCTCGCTCAATCATTTTCGCATGGGTCAAGATATGCAAGCTCGGTTTGGCTTTGATTGGCTTTGGATTTTATTGATTGTCTTCTGTTTTAGATGTAGGTTTTGCTTCCGGAGATTTCTGTTTATTCCGCCGTCTTAGTTTCTCTATATAGACTTAGTTTCCGAAGAAATTTCTGTTTTCTGACACTTTTTATATTTCAAAAACGCATTCTATTTTGTATAAATAAAAATATATTTAAAATAAAAAATATGAGACTTCCAAAGTTCATTAGAGGAATAATGTAAGATAGTTGGCTTTTGTGATGTCGACTATGCAGGTGATCATGACACGAGTCGATCAACAACCGTGAACTCGAACAGCATTGTGGCATACCTTTTCATCTGATATGAGCTATGTTTTAGTTCTTTGTGTATAGGAATACAACTAAACAATTAAATAAAAATCAACGTCACAATTTAAATAATTGATATCAAGCTTTTGGGATAGGTGCTTCTTCCATGGAAAGTGATGGACTCGATTTAAAGTGGGGATCCACATATATATGTTTGCCATGTGCATATATAATGCTAACAAAAATGACAAAGGCTATAACTTGATTGCATTATACTTTTACTTTGTGATGTTGACAATTCCACATAATGACATTTAAAAAAAACGATGAGTTGATGAGTTTTTTTTAGTTTTTAATGTAAATACAATATTTATTTTTCTCACTATACAAGATGTTGGTAAAACTAAACATCCAATTATATAATAGTTATATAAATACGTCAAAAGGTCCATAAATGATAGAAAGAAAAAACATATTAGTTTTCTAGTTAGCAAGATATTATGCCTATAAAGCAATACTAACCAAACGGAAAAGACAATAAGAAACAATTTCTAAAACCAAATAAATAACAATAATATTATCCTCTTAACTTTTTTGATGTGAAAGTTAAGATATTTTTTAATTAAGTACTATCCGACTTTACATAATAATCTAAAAGATAAAATGTCTAATAGATATTATTGTTTTCAATAATTGTATCCATCCAGAAAGGTCTTTGACTAAATGTCCAACCATATTTCCATTTAATTGCCAAACAATGTTGGAAATTTAACCGTACGTAAGAGAAAAACATGTCATCTATAAGAATTAGGACCCATCTTTATGACTTGAATTTATAAATCATCATCTTAAATTTATGTATATTTTTGGAGAAAAAAACTAAAGACTTAAAGCGTTTGCAAAAAATTTGCAACTAAACCAACAAACGAAAGAACATTAATTCTAACAAAGTTAATAAATTGTGATACATAAATATAAACTTTTGTTTTGATTAATTTTGGTAAATACATGTTCACATTGGAAATATTTCTTTGAAAAATGGCAGGGCTCGAAGATTTGTGTATAAAACTAAATGTGAACATATGTTTTGACAGATTTTTTACCGAAAAAAATGTTCTGTTTGAGATTTGAAAAAAAAAAGGAAAAACTTCATTTTCACTGGATTATGATAATGAACTGTTATGTATTTTACAATTTTAAGAGCAAAATTGATAACTAAAAATTGATAATTTTAATACTTTAAAAAATCGATATTTGATATCATAGCTAAATATGGAAGTTCAAGTCCGTTTTTAACACTTGATTGCTCATTTTATTATGAGAATTGGTGGAAACAGTTTTGCAAGAAACTAATGTTAATATGATTTTTTACGAACTAGTTGTATTATAGTTTTTTTTTACAGAACAATTGTATTATAGTTTTTTTTTTTTACAGAATAGTTGTATTATAGTTGTACGATTTAATATATGGTGTGTGATGTAAATGATGTAAATGAAGTGTCATAGATTTGGAATTTGAAAAGATAAGGAATCCAATGGAATGTAATTATGAAAAAATGTAAGAAATCATAAGAAAAATACAATGGGAGGAAGAGATTATTGAGATAAATAATAAGCAAAAACGTGGGTCAAGAGAAGAAGATGAACAACACATGAAAAGCTTTCATATCAAATCCATGTTTCATAAGTACTCAACATTACACACTCATCCACCCCCACTCATATTTCCATTAAAAATTCAATAAAGTCCCAAGTTGTGAACAGCTTAGTTTTGCAATAATTTATGCTTTAGTAAAATAAATGCCTCATTTTAAAAAGAAAAAGAAAATCACATAATGAGTTATTTTTTCCAATGTTATGTTTTATGATAATATTTTCTTCTGTGTTACAACTTCCAAGATGCAATATTGTAATCTCATAGTTGATAGTAGACATGAGAAATATAGTTTTAAACTATAGTAGAAGTGTAGAACTAATAGAGGTAATAAGAAGTTACAGAGCATTTTTTTTTTGTCAACACAGAGCATTTATTTTATTTATATCTTTTTACAACTCGGGTAGGCTTCCTGTGACCTTGGTTCATTTTTCATTCAAAAGTTTTACTTTCGTTTTCCTTTTAATTTTTTTTTCTTATATCAGCCACATATACCGTAAGTACTGTGTAACACAATTACATTTGGGCATTTGCGAAAAAAAGTGAAGTACGATAATACCAAAGTATCTTCATTTTTGTATAATACTAGAACTTATTTAGGGATTACATAAACATTTATTTTCACTAGCATTAGAATGATCCGCGTTTAACGTGTATATTTTTTTAGATTTAAATTTTATATTTTTGAAAAATAAATTTTACAATTTTTATCAATTTTATTATATTAGAAATTTATTATTTTGGTTTGGTTTTGCTTTTTAGTTTTTAAATACTATGGTTTTTAAACATTTGCTTTGTTTGCTTTTTTGTTTTGAATTTTATTGTTTTCCTGAGTATTTTTGAAATATTAAGAATTAAGGTTTTATTCAATTGAATTTTATTTGTAATTTTAACCCATTTAATAAGGTTATTAGTTTTTTAAACCCTTTTTGTAATCGCTTAAATATTAACCTATTTCAACTAAAACCATAAAATCAGCCTATTAAATAGATGCTAATCTTTATATTTTTGAATATGTTTTTAACTAAAAACCATAAAATACATAATATCGTAAAAACAATCATTTTAATAAGACAATATATATATATATATATATATATATATATATATATATATATATATATATATATCTAAATACTAACCGTTTTTTTACCTAAATATTAATCCATTATTATGCAATTTATAAATTAATTATTAATTATTTTATTCTATTTTAAAATTATCTAAATATTTACATATTTTGATGTAACAAACTGTAAAAACATGTAATTGTAAAAACATCAATCTTCTCTAACTATATGACTGATATATGTATTGACTGAAATACATTTATTTTTATTTTAAATTAATTCAATAAATATATTATATATTTTACAATTTGATTTTATAAAATATTCGATTTTCAATAAAAAAAAATAATTTAAAAAATACAAATAAATATTAATAAAAATAATAATAGAGTAACCAGTTAACGTTTTTCATATCAAATGTAAATATTTTTAAAAAATTGAAAAAAACCCTAAAAATTTTATTTATCGATCTAATTTTTAAAACTTTAACTTTAATAATCTTTACTTTATTAATTATTTTTTATTTAATTACTTGTTTTATAATATTTACTTTTGAATTGTGTCGACAAACATGAATTTATGTTGTTTTGTGTATGGTTACTTTAACTTAATTTTATAGTTTATAAAAATAATGTATGTATTAATTAGATAATTATATTTATAAATCTATTCAATAAATTAATTATATATATATATATATATCATATGATTTTATTGTGTATATATCAAAAATTTAGTTAATTATAATTTATAATAATATTTTACTAATAATTACGAATTTAATTAATTATTTCTTAAAGTTTTGAATGAAAATAAGATTTGATTATGATAAAAAAATTAGAAGATATTATAAATAAATTAACTATAAATTAATTTGACATTGTTATACTTAATACAATCTTAATTTATAATGGCATTGTAAAAAATAACATATAAAAATAAAGTTAGTTTCATATTGAGCTTCTGTTTTAATAGATTAGATATTATAGCAAGAACTCTTCAATTTACATATGATAATGTTTGAAATAATATTATCTCTCTTATGTAGATGGTTCTTAGGATTTTCATGTATGTTCAATACCAGAAATAGAACTATACATTGGATTTTTGAACCAAGGGTCCAAAATTTAGACTATTTGACTCTAAATTCTTTTCATGGTATTGTAGTCACTATTATATGTGAGATAAACTAGAGACTTAGTCATAAGAATAGGAAAAACCAGGAAAGAATGATGCCGCACAGGTTAAAGGCAGCATAGTCAAGAACCAGACAGCTACGACAACCCGATCTTTGTTATTGAAGGATTCAGGCCAGGTACGCATTTCGTTTAGACGGTTAAAACTCTTAAAAGTCATTTATGATTTTCCACCATTCGACAATCCAAATATGTTATAGTTCATGTCAATGCCTCTTACGATGAAACGCTCACACAAATAAATATTTTATGTTCGCATGTGAAAGGTGAAAGTCACAATTCACTCAACTTAGAAAATAAAAGTATAAAAGATGCATATGCCGCGCTTGATTGAAATGATCAGAGATACTGAAAAGCTTTATCGAATTACTAATTACTATAAATACATTTGGAACTTTCTGCCTTCTTGGTATCTTCTCTTGATCTCTTCCAACATTAATCCAAATTCAAATTGATTTCAGATTATAAATTGTAGTTGAAAATATCATAATGGTAGAAGAGAAAAGATTCTCATGTTTATTGTTTATGTACGGATTGCCACTTGCGTGGCTTTGAAGAAGAAAATATAACTGAATCCGCGATTAAGAAATTGTTTTGTAGTTGCACTTCTCTTAAAACTATGGATTAACATTTGTAAAAACAAGAGCGGTTGAGGTAGTCCAAGTGGTAGAAGGGTCTGAGGTGGCAAACACCACCCGGGTTCGACTCCTGGCGGAAACAAAAATGCCTCATCTGCTCACAACGCGGGCACTGGACCTAAGGCCCAGGGAAAACCCTCCCAGGTGAAGCTGGTCTGTGGCCTAACTGGGCCCAAAGAGATTAGTCTGGACCTTGGTCTGGCATCCTCCCTGGATTATCAAAAAAAAAAAAAACATTTGTAAAAAACGAGGTAACCTTTATAGTTCTCCATAGCACTTTTCTTACAAAAGACGTTACATTTCCACACTTCAAATATGAAAATATATAATATGTACTTGAATATTAAATTAAGTAATTGGGGTACTAAAGTTAATGGCCTTGACTGGTAACTTGCGGAATGGCGGAATCGCGTTTTTAAACGCGATTCCGCAAGAATTTTGCCAATCAAGAAAATTTGCGGAATAGGAAAAAAAAGCGAAAACGCAAAGTCTGCGTTTTCGCTTAAAAAAATACAAAGAAAAAGTCACTAAGTGGAAAAGTGAACTTTATGTAGATTATTTGTGGAATCTTAATATTCCGTCATTCCACAAAACTCATCCAATCACACAAAACTTATTCCACAACTTTTTTTCAACAAGTTTTAAATTATTTCCGCAACTTTATTTTATTTTCCACCATTCCGCCATTACACAAGTGTTACCAATCGAAGCCAATGGCTACATTTTTCCAATTCCTGGATTATTTAACCGACCACGCTTATTGTGCGATCCATATTAATTCACAAATTCTGCAACAAAGATAGTTTCAAATAGATGATTAATTAAATAGATTGTAATAATAAGGTGTATCACCACTGTTCAATATAAAAATTCTAATTAATAATCAATTATAAAGTCATATTATCGGGGATTTAGACAAGAAGATTCTTTGTCATCATATTTATTTATTTTATTCACGGAAGCATTTATAGCAAATATAAAGAAAATGAAGAAAGATAGGGTTGAAAATTACAAGAAAATGCCCTCCGATCTCATATCTGCTTTTTACTAATGATTGTTTGTTTTTCTTCAAGGTTAAAAAAGAGGAATGTCAAATAATTTTATGGATTTTTAAAGACTATGAAAGTGTTCCTAGTCAACAAATAAACATTTCGAAGTCTTCACTACAATTTGGTCATAAGATTGATAACGGAGTCCGAGAAAAGATGAAGACAATTTTAAGAATAACAACAATGGGTGGAATGTGGTCATATTTAAGTATCCCAGAAAGGTTAAGTGGTTCGAAGACACAAATATCCGGTTGCTGATAAGGTCAATGGCTACGACAATGCCAAATCACGTAATGTCGTGCTATCGGTTGCTAAAAGCAGTTACTACAAAATTAACAAGTATTGTTTCAAACTTTTGGTGGAGTTCCGGAGATACAAGCACATGTATGCATGGATAACATGAGACAAACTATGTAGAGATAAAGGAGATGGTGAGATCGGTTTTCGGTCTTTTCAAGATGCTAACACGGCTTTTTTAGCAGAATAATTGTGGAGACTAATTGAGAAGCCGAATATTCTTTTCTCCAAAAAAATTTAAGAGTAGATACTTTCGGAACACATATCCTTTAGATCTGGTACTAATCATCCTACGGCTGGAGAAATATTATCTCAGCTAGATCTCTTGTTAAAAAATGACTAATTAAGAGGGTGGGAACATGAGATACTATTTTAATATGGAACGATCCATGGATACCAGCTATCGCCCGAGACCAGCAATTCAAAAACCTAACGTTACGCATAATATTTACACAGTGAACCAGTTGATTGATCATCAAAACCAAGTCTAGAATAAACAGCTAATGGAGATGATTATTGAATCTGAGAATGTAGGTCTGATTATTAGTATTCCGTTCAGTCGCCTTAATCGACCAGATTTGATAGGATGACATTACACAAAGTCGGGGAGATACATGGGTAGATCGGGCTACCATACAAAAAGAGAGTTTCCAGGAAACAAAGAAGTTCTTCCTATTTTAGGACCAAATGTCAAGAGTTTACAAGCTTATTCTTGGAAAGTAATATGTCCACCTAAACTACGACATTTTATTTGGCAAGTAATCTCGGGATGCTTACCGGTAACAAGAAATTTGAAGGCCAGGGGAATAAAATGTGATACGCAGTCTGTGCAGTGTGGAATAAAGGAGGAATCAATAAACCATGTTCTATTCGAATGCCCGCCATCATTACAGACTTGGGCTTTGTCTTCAATTTCAGCTAACCCAAAATCTTTTCCATCATAATCGATTTTTACAAACTTGGATTATTTATTTTGGAGATTACCTTCGGATGATAATACCAGTAGTTATCCTTGGATTTTGTGGTATATTTGGAAAAGTAGGAATGATATGATTTATAATCACATCGATAGAAGCCCCCAAGAGACCTTGAAGATGACTGAAACAGAATATGCAACATGGGAGACAGCATAATCATTTGAGGTTAAGGAACCAGTAAGGAACATTGGAGGGTCAATAAATGTTGGACATGATTGGGTTCAAGATGGTCAATGATGCTATGTAGATGAATCTTGGAAAGTAGGAGAATCATTTTCAGGATAAGAATGGTATAGCTGTAATGAGGGTGGGAAAAATATTATGATGGGATCAATGAATATTGGGATAAGATTATCGCCTCTTCATGCGGAATTCGAAGCCTTAGTTTGTGCAATGGAATGCATGAAGGATTTAAGGCACACACATGTTACATTTACAACTGACTGTTCAGAATTAGTTAAGATAGTGTCGGAACCAAAATAATGACTAGCTCTCTTGATTCACTTAAAGGAGTACGACAGAAGGAAGGCGTACTTTACATCATTTGATCTCAAGCACATATCTTCCACGTAAAGTTTGATGGCAGATAAGTTAGCATGGAGTGCTCTGCTAAGATTTTCAGATAGTCTTTATGTTGTTCGGAGTCACCAACATAGATTATAAAAAGATAAGTTATATTTTCCATGTTGTTGACAAAAAAAATTAAATAGATAGTGATGACTCTAAGATAACGATGAAAATTGAGTTATCTGTAGAATAGTATTTTCTTTTTTTTGAATAATCTGTTAAAATCATTAAAAAAAGCCATTGTTCACTTTACAAGTGTGCATGAAAGGTAGATGCAGAGATTTTAGATTTTAGATCATAAATGATATGTCCCCAGATTATTATCTTGAGCCAAACCACACTTGCATAGCATCTCCAATATGAACCGAAGCTGCTGAGGAGATCCTGTTTATGACTTGTTTATCGACAAACCGAATGATTGAAGCCGGAGTCTGCGGGTCTTCTCCATGCTTCCGCTGATTACGTTCTCGCCAGATTGTATAAGCTGTGGCCTGGAGAATATATCTACTGAGGAGTAATCTTGTTCTATCCAGAGTTGTACCTGATAGAGTTGCCATAATACAATCCCAATTAGTCGAGAATTTAGTGCCCATCATTGCCAACTAAAAGGGAATTACTAAAATAATCCTACCTTAAAAAAATTCCGAATAGAATAGTTAGGCACAATGGTTAACTATATGAATACAAAAAAACTTTGTCTCTTACCATTATCATTTGTATTTAATTTTTTTTTTTCATTGTTTTCCTTTTAAAAACAACTTTTGGTCTTCAGCATTATTGTTTGCAGGTGTAAGTTGCTTGGTTTGGTTTAAATTAGTTTCTGGTTATCTTTTATCTCGTGAATCTTAAAAAAGAAGTTAATCCTTCCACCACCGGTTAGATTAATTGAATAAGTAGGTTTATTCTTAGGTTTTTCAGTCACTTCTTATAAGGTTAACTTTAAGCAGAGATGCATAGTTCGTAATCTAGACTCTAAATGAAATTTAGGTGGATAGGTTATAGATTTTCGTGTGTGGTTATTTGGTTGATTATCGGTTCTCCGCGTCTGTTGCTCTGTCATGTTTCCTCCATTCTCCGTGATTTCCGGCATCTCAGGTTATCATCAAGCTTAGTGTAGCTTTGTTTTGATGGTATTGGTTTGTTCGGTTTTGTAATTCATATTGGGCTTTGCCTATTCTTTTTGGGTTTTGCTTTCTTTTTTTGGGTTTTGTCTCTGGGACATCTTGTCGTTCTCCGGCTTTATTTGTCGAAAAAGTTTTGTCTTTTGCTGATCTTGTAGATCTGAAGATGTTTAATGAAATTCCAAGTTGACAAAAAAAACTCCAAAAACTTTTTCCTATTGATAACTTTGGGTAATCCGATTCCCGAGATTAGATAAGAGGGTCATTTATTTTGCTTCGCAAGAGCTGAACCGATCAACCAATTTCAGTTAAATCAAAACTACCAAAACGAATCAAAGTAGAAATTTGTGGGAATTTTTTCCCATATATTTTGTGAGCTTCTAAACTAATATAATCATCTTTTGGAGGAGCATAGAAAATTGGGGGAAAAGAAGAAGATTCCATCCTTTCCATTTGATGAGATAATATTTATCTGAAACTGACCAACAACGGTGAATATAAGAGCCGGCGGAGGAACTAGAAATCCCCGGAGGCTTAATCCTATGCAAAGGAAACTAAAACCCAAATAACAGACAACAAAAGCGGACTAAGACTTCTCGAAACTAATCAGGAAAGAGAATAAATTCTCAACAGGAAAAGAGAACATAAATGTTCAGAAATATCAAATTCAGCCGGAACGTTTTAAAAAAGAAGGGAGAACCGACAACGCCGATAAATTTTACAAGCAATTCGAAAGACCGAAATGGGATGATCAACCAGAAAAAACTGCTGAAAAAGAAAACACTACTTCATGTCATCCCACATCACCGAAGAGAAGTCAAAACCCACAAGAAATGCACTAGAAGGTTCATCGTCGCTAAAGATGAACACCGAAAACACCACCACCAATTTCAATAAAGAACAATTCGGACAAGACCATATCCAAGACGACAATCTGAAGATACGAAGCAAGCCGAAGATACCCAAACTCGAGAAGAGAGACTAAAATGCAGGCCCAAGAAGACCACCAATCGTAGAGGCGACATAACCGAGTAGCAAACACCCCAGACACGAGTCTCAGCAACAGAACTAGAGATGAAGAAAAACCCTACAGAGACGTCAGCGAAAGCACCTGTACCGCACCAAGCAGTTCCACTGCACCGTCAACAGATCCTCGATCTGTACATCTGCCGCTAGACTCGCCACAGATTTCATCTCTCCAAACCAAAACCAAAGCAACAGAGATCCAGCAGTGAAGAAGTCTCAAAACAGACAAGCAAGCCTACAAACCACATCAACTGGAACAATCCAGTTGAATCGCCTTTAAACCGATCCCAATATGGGAAAGAAACACTAACAACAATAAACACTGAGGCTGGTCCAAAAGCCAGAACCAATAGAATACATCACGCGAGACCACACATAACTATACAAATCACACAAGTCCATACTAAAGCGAATCTCGAACCACAACAAAACCGGAGCTCAAAAAGCCGGAAGAAACCGTCACACACAAAAACTGACGAGCTACAACACCGACCATCCGAGATTACCAGTCCCGACGCTCATAGATTGAAGACGGAGTCTCTGCACATCACCACGATTTACATAAAATCCGAAAAGATCCGGATATGTGACTGTCGTAGAATCACACACTTCAAACATGACCAAAAGCACGATTGGATATCGCACACACCAACACATGAGCAAGATCGAAATGGAAGCACAAAAACTCACTACTCGAAACTCGCCACCATGGGAACTGCCAGAGAAACAACTACGCCGCAGAAGGGTAAGAACCGCAAAACCTACACATCGAATCCGGAAAATTGAGGTGGGGAGCCAAAAAAATAAAAGACAAGAGAAACATGAAAATAAGTTGTCAAAATACAGTTTAAAGATGAACTCGCACACAGACATAGACAAACACACAATGAAACCAAAGAAATCAACACTCAGAAGCATTTTAAAAGAATCAATTTTCATTAAAAGGGATTCACATCACACGTAATTTCCAACATCAATCCAAAAAACAGAAATCATCTCAGTCAGAAATTTCTTCACATTCAGGCCGTGCATTTCTAGATTCATCAGCCAAGTCATCAACATCCATGGCTACTAATGCTGGCAATGAACCATCATCTGCATTTCCATCTTCAGCATCTTTTCATTGTATCTTCTTGTAGGACCTCTCATTGCTACATATCAAATTGATGTCTCATCTACCCTGGAGTAAAATATTTGCTTTGTTTGAGACGCTAGTATATACAGATCTCTTGCAAATGACACTTGACTTTGGTTGAGGTTGAGTTGAGTGAAGTTATCTTCTACCTTAACTCTGTTACCTCTGTTTGCCAATTGACAGCGGAATACAGGAATGTAAAATGTATTGTAATCAAGCAGTAAAATCTCAACCACTCTGCCATAATATGATACTAAGTCAACCATCTGAGCTGTATCTTTTGCACAAGCTATACACATTGTCGTGGCCTCATATAAAACACCATTGTTCTGAGTTTTCTTGTCAACTGAGTTTGTGTGAAACCTCATCCCATTTATTATGTAACATATGTAAGACCTTGTGCTAACATGAGGACCGTAGGCCAACCACCTCAGGGTTTCTTCGTGTTTTTGTGAAGTAAGAGGTATCTACAAAAGAACATGTAAAATGTCGATATATACTGAAGACAATTATGTATCAACCACACAATATAACTCAATTATAACTCAAATTAAAAACTTGCCTAATCTTTTAACCAAGATGCAGATTTCTGAATATGCGTACTCCATAAAGTTTTCGCATCATGTCTATATCTTTCGCTAGTGTCTTGTAGAAGTGTTAGGTGCATGCTTAAATTGGATTAACATAGAGTGTGACCATTCAGCAGAAAATACAAATTAAAAAAAAAAAAACAAGACGAGAAACTGTGTAGAACTTACTCCACATAAGGTTCCACCATTGCCAAATTCTGAATCACAACAAGATGGACAATGTTCTTATCCTTCTCAGTAAGATCACAGGAAGTGGCTGCGGATATTGGACGACCCTCCAGTATAGAGATGCTCTCAAACTTAGTATTTCTATCAGGTTTATCCTCAACACTTTTTGTGTGTTTTCAAGAACTGACTGCAGAACCACATGCATTCCTCGGCGAGATACGCTTCAGCAATACAACCTTCTGGTCTTGCAGGGTTTCTTACATAATCCTTCAAAACTTTCATGTATCTACATGCAAAGAGAATTGAACATAGCATGATTATTGACAGCATAAGATAACGACTAATCAGTTATAAGTTGTACCTCTCAAATGAGTACATCCAACGGAAAAGCACTGGTCCACATAACCGAGCTTCCCTGCCTAGATGAAATGTCAAATGAACCATTACATCGAAAAAACTTAGAGGAAAGAACCACTCAAACATGCAGAGAGTTTCCACAATTTCAGTTTCCATTAATGAAATTGTCTCTCTATCAATTACTCGCTGACACAGATGAATGAAGAATGCACATAGGCGTCTAATAGCTATTCTAACACCTATAGGTAATAAACCTGCAGGGAGAAAAGCATTGGAGATCAAAGACAAGACATATAATGCTATAACATAAAAGGTTAAAAGACCCTCAGGTGGTACCTCTAATCGCAACCAGAAGAAGTTGTTGCATTAAGACATGTTAGTCATGTGATTTCATTCATGTAACCTTAGATTCTTCTAGATTAACACACCTTGAAATATTAGAGCAGTACCCATTCGGACCTCTGAAGTCCAATAAACGCTTATAGAACACTTTCTTCTCTTTGTTGGATAAAGACCAAGGAGGTGGGGGAAGATATGTTCTTTTTCCACGGGGTTCATGATCTAAATACTTCCTAATGCCAAGTAGTTCTAGATCTTTTCGAGCGTTAAGACTATCTTTTGATTTACCACAGTGCAATAGTGTAGCAACAAGGCTTGCATCAACATTTCTCTCCACGTGCATCACGTCTAAATTATGTCAAATCGGTAGATCCTATACAAGACAAACACATATAAGATAAAAAATTGTTAAAGAAAGCTAAAATATATCAATTCAAGGAAGATAGATATAAAATAAATTAGAAACATACCTCCCAATAAAGGCAAGTTGAAGAAAATTGACCGCTTCTTCCATCTAGATAGCTCCTCCTTATCTATTGGTTCTTCCTCTTCCTGTGATTCACTGGATTCATCATCCGTATTGGAGTATGATCCTACACAATCTTTCATCTTCCTCTTCCTTCCAGATACTTTCACATTTCCAAAATCATTCTTGTAATTTTTAGTAACTGGTATATATTACGACCACTTAGAATCCTAAGTCTTCTCCCATGCTCAACTTTACCATCAAAACATGCTTTCTTTCCTCTATTAGCATGTGTGGGAGGGAGACCTTTCTGATGGCCCAAATATACATGCTTCCTGCAGTTACTAACCAGAAACTATCTGTGTGTTTCCCACACACAGGGCAAGCAATTTTTCCTTTTACTTTACAGCCTGCAAGATTTCCATATGAAGGAAAATCTTGAATGGTCCATACAAGCATTGCTCTTAATGTGAAAGTAGTGTGACTGAATGTGTCATACATTAACTCTCCTTTCTGTCACAGATGGTTAAGATCCTCTATAAATGGTTCTAAGTACACATCTATATTGTTTCCAGGTTTGCTTGGACCAGGAATCAACAATGACAACATTATTGTCTCATCCTTCATACACTTTTCAGGTGACATATTGTAATTCACTAGCAATACAGGCTAAGCACTGTAGGTAACATTCTTCATGTTAAAAGGATTAAACCAATCCGTGGAGAGTCCAAGCCTAAGGTTCCTTTCTTTAGCAGCAAATGGCGGGTATTTGCGTTCATTTGATTCCAAGTAACAGAATCTACCGGATGACGGCTTTTTCCATCAGCGCTCTTATTACTAAAATGCCACCTTAGGTCCTTCGCCATTTCCTTTGACCTGAACATCCTCTTGAGACGTGGAATTAATGGAAAATACCTAAGAACCTTTTGTGGAATACTTTTCTTCACATCATATGTTCGCGTGTTAATCTTCCATCGTGAAGCGTTGCATTCCGGACAATTGTCTAGCTTCTGAAACTCCTTTCTGAATAAACAAAAATCATTCACACAAGCGTGTATCTTCTCATAACCCATTTCAAATGATCTCAGAAATTTCATCACCTCGTACAAGGATGTGTGCAAGACATTATCCTTGGGTAGCATATGTGGCAAAGTCTCGAGCAGAAGATCGAAGCTTCTATCAGACCAACCACTCTGTGTCTTTATCCTAAAGATTGAAACAATCGCCGAGAGCTTGTTGTGGTTTGCACAACTTGGATACAGAGGTGTTTCTGCATCGGCTAGCTTTGCAAGAAACTCATCTTCTTGCTTATCCTCACCCTCAGCAACCTCACTTAACTCACCTTGCCTAAGAAGCTCTTCATTCACAAACTCAGCTTCTTGGTATAACCCTAAAATCTCTTGGTTCCACTGACTTGCATTGCTTCTACAGCCAGTCCCTGATATCACTTCTCCATGACGATACCAATCCTCCCGCATTTTGTAACTCGAATCCATTCCCCATGTTACAAGATGATCAACAACACCAGCTGGGTGATGATCTACGTTACGACAATCAATGCATGGGCAAATGATCATCTCAATTTCTCCTAAAGCTGCACCAACAGACCTCACAAAGTTCCAAGCACCTCTCTCATAACCAGAGTTAACTCTTCGGTTTATAAGACATATGAAAGCATCAAACAATAGCAAATCTTAAACTCTCTTTTAACCACCCATTAAACTCTTAAGTATATATAGTTTTTCATTTATATGTTAAGATGAACTCATGACTTTTCGACCATTTCTATGTTCTAATCCATATCCAACAGAAAACAAACCCAAAAGAATACCTCAAACATCAAACAAACGCATTGTCATTGACATTAGCAGCAATAAACAGTCAAGTATTAAATCAGGAATAGACTTAAAAGCCAGAAACAATCAAATACCTAAACAAGACAAAGTAAATCAATGAGCTCCGAAGCCAGAAATGAAAAGTTATACTTGGATGAAAATAATTACCTCTATAAGCTCTTGCAGCTTGGTTTTAAGAGTTCAAGACGTCTTCAACCCAAAAAATAAGCCTTCAGATCTCCTTATGTTGCAACATGCTCCATCCTGCAAAGCTATATCATGAATCTATTCATTTATAATGCAAAAAAAAAATTAACAGATTACAGACTAACAATAACCACAAATCGAAAATGTATAGCCTTAGTTTTCTCTTGCTTATCTTTGTGTCCTTAAATAGATCTCTATGGCTTCCAATCTTGTTGCAATGAGAGGTAATTGAAATTAATCAGAGAAATCGAAGACACCTTGAATGAGAAATTATATCTAGGGTTGAGAACAACAGTGGGTTTCACCTGGAATTTTGCAGATGGCGACGACACCAGCTCATAGAGGAAGAGAACTGATTTTCAGTTCCGATCTACATCTACACACCGAATATTGAGGAAAATTGAGTATACGAGGTTGAAATTATGAGGGAAAATCATATTTGTGTAACAGATTTTAGAGAGAGAAGTAGATTTGGTGAAAATCAAAAAAAATTTGTCTAAATGAGCTTTGCATGCTCGTGACTAAGAATGGCGAAAAATGAAAAAATGGCTAAGTATTTTGCCTCTAAAAGCACTTTCCAGCTATAGTTGTCATTTCTATGTTGCCGTGTATCGAAATTTTTTCCTAGCACTAATTTAACGCTACTAAAAAGTTGGTATAAGATTTTAACAGTTTTAGTAGCAGTTGGTGAATTAGTGTTACAATGCACTATTAAGGTCACGACAAGAAGCGTGAAACGTCCTGACCCAATTTTTCCCACCCGAAGGTAGTGTCTGGGACGACTTCCTCGCCCAAACTTAGGCCAATTTCGAATTTTTCCATACTTAGAATTATTTTGCGTTTTCAATCCGAACTAGAAAAGCATCTTTAAGCATAAAATGAACTTAGATGGATTTCCGAGGTTTAAGTACAATGATCAGTTTTCCACTAAACTATTACATTGAAACTTAACCATTCTACCCAAAGTCTAACCATCCCTTCCATCCAGCCGCCTTTAGTCTCGCGCCTAAGCCTTCTCAGTACGATCACCTGCATCCACAAAGGAGGCATAAGCAAACGGATTGCTTAGTGAGAGCGGTCGTCCCGTCTCACTTAGCCATATAAATCACGCAACAAGTCATAATCCAGTCAGTCTATCAAGCTTATCATCAGTACAAACACTTAATCCGGACTGATAGTTTCAAGGCAAAGAGTCAGCATCTCGATGCATGAAACCAACCATCTGATCAAGTCAGCAGAAACAGAATGGCCTGAACAGATAGATGCTTAACCCGATCTGATAATTCCGAGTCAACAAGCCATCTTCTACGATCCAGCATCAAGCCTTAACGAGAAAACTGCCCTTAAGCGCATGATCTGATCTAAGATGCTCGAAGAAAGGAATCGGTCAATCGGTTAAGTCTCGGCAGAAAACAGAAGTATCGATAAGCAAGCAATCAGAACAATCCTAGCCAACTAGACTCAACGAATCTATGCTAACAGTCGATCAATCAATAGCCACGGTCACGCACTCACCTTAATCTTTCGGATTGGATGATGAGAGCGGTTTTCCTGACACCTCTTGTGCTCGAATCCAACAGAACAGACAATCTCTCAGCCTTGCTTGATCACGGTAAGCCAACTCGATCAAACTCTCAGTCAATCTCGGTTTTCTCTTCAAACTTTCTCTCTCAATTCTTTCAGAGTTCTTTTGTCGCGGAAACTGATCAATAAGCGTCCTTGGACGATTTTTCTTAGTCTTGGACAGTTTTACTCGAGCCAAAACCATCCAAAAACTGCTTCCGCGTCAATCTGATTGGCCAAGCCAATCCAACCGTCTTCCCCGCGCTGATAACACTTGGCTGCGCGGATTTTAACCCAAACCTGTTCCCGCTCACTTTCCTTGGCCAAAATGCTGCGTTTTGGGCAAATAATCGATCCCGCCCAAGCTTGGTCCGACAATCATAACCGCCTTGTCTGAAGCCGACCAAACTTGTCTGAATGCTGACCAGCTTGTCTGAATCTTGACCAAATCAGCTCAACATCCTTCCTTGGTCCAAAAATCACGGTCTGAACTCCTTCCAGCTCGTTTTAGCTCGGCTTTCACACAGTAAGCCTTACTATCAGATGAACCCCCAAGTTTTTAATATTCCCTGTCTTAAAAGGCCATTCTGGATGACCATCAAATAACCCAATTCGTTCATCCTTGGTCTGATTTCGTTCATCCTTAGAACGCGAGCGTTACAACTCTCCCCCACTTGGCTTAGACTCGTCCTCGAGTCTTACTCTTCTTGCCCGGATTTTCCTTAAGTTTCTTAAACCACTTAGGAAATCCAGCCTGCATTTTTGCTTTCGGTTCCCAAGTTGTTTCTTCTTCTTCACCATCACAATCCCAAACAACTTGGATCATCCTTACGTTATTTCTTCTTCCAACATTCTTGATCTTTTCATCTAAAACTCGGACTGGTCTTCCTTCCACTGTCAAATTTTCCCTTAAGCCCGAAGGTGGTTCAGAAACCACATTATGCTTGTCACTTATGCATTTCCTTAGCATAGAGACATGGAAAACGTTATGGAACGCGTACATTGCTGGAGGTAATTCCAACTTGTAAGCCACTTCCCCGATTCTCTCCACAATCTTGTACGGCACATATACCTTGGACTTAACTTTGCATTCTTTGTTTCTCGATCTTTTCCCTTGTATGTGACTGTTTTGAGATAGACAATATCTCCAACCGAAAATTCCAACTGTTTCATCAGCTTATCAGCATAACTCTTTTATCTGTCTTGAGCTTCTTTCATCTTAATCTTCAGCACCCTTATTCTTTCAGTTGTTTCTTCAACAAAGTCTCGGCCAAAGATACTTCTTTCACCCACTTGTGTCCAACACAATGGTGTTCTACATGGCCGTCCATAAAGTGCTTCATAAGGCGACATTCCGATACTAGCTTGGTAGCTATTGTTGTAAGAGAATTCGTCCAGATGCAAGTATTGATCCCAATTACCACCCCAATCCAGAATACAAGCTCGCAACAAATCTTCAAGTGTCCTGATCGTCCTCTCTGACTGTCCATCTGTCTGAGGATGATAAGATGTGCTCATATGGAATTTTGTCCCCATTGCCTTCTGCATTGCTTTTCAGAAGACTGAACTGAACTTTGCGTCACGGTCTGACACAATACTCTCCGGCACTCCATGCAATCTCACGATCTGTTCCACATATAACTTGGCCAACACTGCCGTATTATCCATCTTGTTGATCGCAAGGAAATGTGCTGACTTAGTCAGTCTGTCCACGATAACCCAAATTGCATCCTTGCCATTCCGCATTGGCAATCCAGTCACGAAATCCATCGTTATCTTGTCCCATTTCCACTCTGGAATGGGTAAGCTTTGCAACAATCCGCTTGGAACTTGATGTTCAGCCTTAACCATCTGACAGATAGGGCATCCAGCAACCCACTTAGCAACATCACGCTTCATTCCAACCCAATGATAAAACCGCTTCAGGTCACGATACATCTTAGTTGTTCCTGGATGTATCGAGAATCTTGACTGATGTGCTTCCTTAAGGATTTCATCCCGCAACTCTTGATCCTTTGGAACACAAACTCGGCCGTTTATCAAAATCGTCCCATTGTTTGATTTCTGATACTCAGTCTTTTCTTTTCCTGCTTCATCGATCAAATCCTGATCTTTCTCTTGAGCTAACCGCACTCTGCTCAACAAATCCGCTTGATCTGCTGCACTTAGACCCAACGGTTCCACTTCGTCAGTCAAGGCAGTCGGACGCAATGTACTGATCATACTGACTAATTCGTCCATGTCTTTCTCTGAATCCGAAGCCACTCGCTTCCTGCTCAACGCATCAGCCACTGTGTCTGCCTTTCCCGGATGATAGGCAATATCCAAATCATAATCAGCCACTGTCTCCATCCATCTTCTCTGTCTTAAGTTCAATTCCGGCTGTGTGAAGATGTACTTCAAACTCTTATGATCCGTGAAGACTTGCACCTTTGCGACATAGAGATAAGACCGCCAAATCTTAAGGGCAAAAACAACTGCGGCCCTCTCTAAGTCATGAGTCGGATAGTTTCCTTCATGCTTCCTTAACTGTATTGATGCATAGGCGATCACCTTGCCTTGCTGCATCAGAACGCATCCAAGCCCAACTCTTGATGCATCCGTATAAACCACATAAGGTTCACCGTACATAGGTAAAGCCAATACTGGAGTACTCGTCAGCATATCCTCTAGCTTAGAGAAACTCGCTTCACTGTCTGCTGACCACACAAACTGAACATCCTTCCCAGTCAGTCGAGTCATTGGCTGAGCCATGCTCGCAAATCCCTTAATGAACCGTCGATAGTAGCCAGCTAATCCCAGAAAACTCCTTATCTCTGTCGGATTTCTTGGTCTAGGCGAATCCGCTATTGCCTTGATCTTTTCTGAGTCAACAGACACTCCCTTGTCCGAGACAACATGGCCCAAGAATCCGATTTCCCTTTGCCAAAAGCTGCATTTACTGAGCTTAGCAAACAGTTGATGTTCCCGCAGTCTGTCCATAACTTTCCTCAAATGAGCCTTGTGTTCTTCCTTATCCTTGGAGTAAACCAAGATATCATCTATGAAGATGATCACGTATTCATCCAGGCAATCTCTGAACACGTTGTTCATTAGCTTCATAAAAGCTGCCGGTGCATTAGTCAATCTGAAGGGCATAACAACAAACTCGTAATGCCCATACCTCGTCCTGAAGGTTGTCTTCGGTACGTCCTGCTCAGCTACCGGAATCTGATGATAACCCTGAGCAAGATCAATCTTTGAAAACCAAGTAGCACCTCGGAGTTGATCCAACAACTCATATATCCTTGGAAGAGGGTACTTGTTCTTCACGGTTACTCTGTTCAACCCACGGTAATCGATGCAAAGTCTGAAACTTCCATCTTTCTTCTTGACAAATAAAACCGGTGCGCCCCAAGGTGAACTGCTTGGTCACACAAACCCTTTCTCCATCAATTCACTTAGCTGCTTCTTTAGCTCGGCCATTTCTGTCGGAGCCATCTGGTAAGGCGCTTTAGAGATTGGAGCTGTGCCTAGCTCAAGCTCGACCGTGAATGGATCAGATCGAGTCGGTGGTAACCCAGTCAGCGACTGGAAAACATCCTCAAACTCATTTACCACCGGAATCTCACTTAGTTCAGCATTCGGCCCAACTTCCACTGTACTGATTGCGGCCAGATATGCTTCACATCCCTTCTCTAACATTCGTTCTGCTTGAATTGCCGAAACAATCAAACTTCCATTTGTCGGTCTAACTCCTTGATACACCAGCTTTCCTTGGTCAGTTTCAAAATTAACTCGACAGCGGTGACAGTCTAGATGTGACTTGTGCTTCCCAAGTCAATCCATTCCAAGGATCACATCGTAAGACTTCACCTGACAAATCATCAAATCGGCTGGCATGTTCACTTCACCGATCATCACAAAGATGTGTCGGACTTTTCCCATTGTGAACATAACATGCCCGCCAGCTGCTTGAACTTTCATCACTTCCCCATCATTTTCCTTCTTGAACTCGCCGAGTCCAATCATGTCCGGATGCACAAAGCAGTGTGATGCACCGGAATCAAACAGAACATGGGTCGCCACACCACCCATGACTAAGGTCCCTACACATTCATCATCCTGAATGCTAAGAAACCTAGACTAAACACGCAACAGACAAGCAAATCACACAGAAATGCTTAAGGTAAGTGATAAGAGACTCACCAGTGATCGGACGAGAGGTGGAAGGATCCTGAGACTCATCTGCGACTGTGTACACACGGGGCATGATGGCTTGCCTCTTTGCATTCGGCTGTTGTCCATCACTTGGACGTTTTCCACTCTGCTTAGCCAACTTAGGACAATCATTCTTGAAATGTCCAACTTCACCACAGTTGTAGCACAATCGCTCTTTTGCCCCCTTAGCCTGTTGATCCTTCGGCCTTGTATCCTCTTCTGGACAGTCACGCACCTTATGCTCCAAACTTCCACATCAGTGACATGCTCCAGAAGCTTTCCTGCATGATCCCACATGCATCTTCTTGCAAGTCGGACACACACTGCGGCCAGCAGATGACTTGCCAGAATTGTTGTTCTTCCCAAACTTCTTGTTTTTCCCAGCATCATTTCCAGTTCCCAGCAACTTTGCTTCCTCGTTCAATCCCTCTTCCTGTTCCGCAGCCTTTTCCACCAGCTCGGCAACAGAATCATACTTACGGATCCTGCAACGATTGTTCAGATCAACACGCAATCAACGCATGAACTTGCGCACCAAGGATTCTTCATCCTCTGCCTCACGGCCAGCATACTTCTTAAGCCGATTGAACTCAGCTTCATACTCCCTCACAGTCATTGATCCTTGTTCCAACTTAAGGAATGCACCTTCCAGCTTGTCAAAGGTTTCAGCCGGGAAGTACTTCCTCTTGAATTTCTCACTGAACATCGCCCAAGTACAAACTTCCTCACCCATCTGACTGCCACACCTTTCCACCAAGTGTGCGCATCTCCATCCAGATAATGCACAGCGATGTCCTTCTTGTAGCCATCAGGACAGCGGATTGAGTCAAAGTTCCGCTCCAACCTTGTCAACCACTCATCCGCATCAATCAACTTTGTTCCTCCACAGAAAAACTTTGTTCCCAGCTTCCTCATATGATCCATCACTTGAAGATAGGATGGGTTCCTTGGCGCAGGCAACACATCCTCCTCTTCAACCACAACTTGTTCCACATTCACTTCAGCTTGCGGACCATTCGGAATAGGCGCAACAACTGGCAGTCTTTCCAAGACTTGCGCCAACATTGCTAACACTGCTTCTAAACCAACCGGAGGAGCATTAGCATTAGCAGCAGCGGCAGCAGCAACAGCAGCCGCGGCAGCAGCAGCAGCATTAGCCGCATTCATCTCATTCCCAGCATTTCCTGCATTCTCAGCATCATGAACTTCCTCATTTGCAGCATTCCTTGCCGCATTGTTCCCTGATGTTTCCCCAGTATCACCAACATTCCTCCTGGTGTTTCGGTTACTCTTAGCCATCTGCACATAACAGATCATGCAAGTTATCCCCCTCACTAACTTGTTAACAGAACACAGAATGACTTACCGCAAGACAGTAGCTGGAAGGATGGTTTACCCACTAACCCATTTATGCTTAAATTGTCCTAGAACCGACCTACGCTCTGATACCAACTTGAAACGTCCTGACCCAATTTTTCCCACCCGAAGGTAGTGTCTGGGACGACTTCCTCGCCCAAACTTAGGCCAATTTTGAATTTTTCCATACTTAGAATTATTTTGCGTTTTCAATCCGAACTAGACAAGCATCTTTAAGCATAAAATGAACTTAGATAGATTTCTGAGGTTTAAGTACAATGATCAGCTTGCCACTAAGCTATTACATTGAAACTTAACCAATCTACCCAAAGTCTAACCATCCCTTCCATCCAGCCGCCTTTAGTCTCGCGCATAAGCCTTCTCAGTACGATCACCTGCATCCACAAAGGAGACATGAGCAAACGGATTGCTTAGTGAGAGCGGTCGTCCCGTCTCACTTAGCCATAGAAATCACGCAACAAGTCATAATCCAGTCAGTCTATCAAGCTAATCATCAGTACAGACACTTAATCCGGACTGATTGTTTCAAGGCAAAGAGCCAGCATCTTGATGCATGAAACCAACCATCCGATCAAGTCAGCAGAAACAGAATGGCATGAACAGATAGATGCTTAACCTGATCTGATAATTCCGAGTCAACAAGCCATATTCTACGATCCAGCATCAAGCCTTAACGAGCAAACTGCCCTTAAGCGCATGATTTGATCTAAGATGCTCGAAGAAAGGAATCGATCAATCGGTTAAGTCTCGGCAGAAAACAAAAGTATCGATAAGCAAGCAATCAGAACAATCCTAGCCAACTAGACTCAACGAATATATGCTAACAGTCGATCAATCAATAGCCACGGTCACGCACTCACCTTACTCTTTCGGATTGGATGATGAGAACGGTTTTCCTGACACCTCTTGTGCTCGAATCCAACAGAACAGACAATCTCTCAGCCTTGCTTGATCACGGTAAGCCAACTCGATCAAACTCTCAGTCAATCTCGGTTTTCTCTTCAAACTTTCTCTCTCAATTCTTTCAGAGTTCTTTTGTCGCGGAAACTGATCAATAAGCGTCCTTGGACGATTTTTCTTAGTCTTGGACAGTTTTACTCGAGCCAAAACCGTCCAATAACTGCTTCCGCGTCAATCTGATTGGCCAAGCCAATCCAACCGTCTTCCCCGCGCTGATAACACTTGGCTGCGCGGATTTTATCCCAAACCTGTTCCCGCTCACTTTCCTTGGCCAAAATGATGCGTTTTGGGCAAATAATCGATCACGCCCAAGCTTGGTCCGACAATCATAACTGTCTTGTCTGAAAGCCGACCAAACTTGTCTGAATGCTGACCAGCTTGTCTGAATCTCGACCAAATCAGCTCAACATCCTTTCTTGGTCCAAAAATCACGGTCTAAACTCCTTCCAGCTCGTTTTAGCTCGGCTTTCACACAGTAAGTCTTACTATCAGATGAACCCCCAAATTTTTAATATTCTCTGTCTTAAAAAGCCATTATGGATGACCATCAAACAACCCAATCCGTTCATCCTTGGTCTGATTTCGTTCATCTTTAGAAGGCGAGCGTTACAAAGCGCCTCACACAAAAAAAAAAAAAAACTTTCTGAGAATTTTTTGATAGACGGATGTATGGGTTAATGTGCAAGAGAGGAAATGATATTGAGATCTTTGATATACCTTTCCATTATAAAACTGATAATTTGACAAATGTCAAAATTGACAAAGAAATGTTATTGTAATATCAAATCTCAGTGCTCTACAACTTTTTTTTATCTCCATATTTTGTTGATATATTAAGATTTCAAATACACTGTTTTCTTACCTGTATATATAATAATATACACACTCTGTATAAAAATAATCAACTTCCCCTGAAACAATATGAGACAAAGCTCCAAAAGAAAAACACCAGAACCAAATTTTTATTTTTATTTTTAAAAAAGCTTCCTTTTCTGGGATGTTAGTGCAGGACATGATAATGATGAACTCAGAACAGCAGCATAGACCTCTCTCTCTCTAGCTTGTGATCCTCTTTTTACCTGAGCTAGGTCACAGTCACAGGGGTGCTTGACTTGCAAAATTTAGGGCAAAAATAAGAAACTATAGTACACCAATAATTCACCTCAAAAATGGTAACAAAGAGATGACCAGACCCATCCATTCAACTCTCTGCCACTCAGATGTAAAGAAGATTTCACTATCATCACCTCTCAACTCAAATGACCACTCCTTCCCTTTTTTCGTTTTTTTAAACAAAAAAAAATCTCTACGTGTGATTTAACTGTTCCCTAATCACTCTCCCTTTTGTTCCATTTTTTTTGTCAAAAAACTACGACGGGTGCTCACAATGGTGGTAGGGTCTAGTGAGGAGACACTAAAATATTAAAAGAGGGTTTGTTTTATAGCCACAGAAATTGACTGATCTATATAGTGATCATTAAGGTTGAAACAAGGTATGTCCTTGTTTGATGTACAGGAGAGAACCATGTGAACTCATAATAAGAAAAACTTTCCAATGGTGGTCATTGTTCTTGATGTACCATCCTACTTAGTGTGCCTCTACTTTTGCACCATACATAATACCAAAGAAAACAACACATAATTGACTACACCCTCATAAAAGATCTGTTCTCACTCCAAACTCATAACCGATCGGTTCTAGTATCTGGTTTATTTAGTTAACCAATCCAAGGAGCAATATGGTGGGGAAAAATACTTTAAAAGAGAGATTGTTACCGTCACAAAGTTTTAATAACTGAATCTTGACTCTTGAGATTTGGGAACTATACCTCCTTGGCCATCTAAGCTTGACCCTGTTTTCTGAGTCTAATCCAACTGAGTTTCCTGCAGGAAATGCTGTAGAAAAAGCTGACATTTAACAAATTCTGTCAGCCATAGCAAGTGTATGATGTCACAATCAATCAATCACATTAAATAATACTGATCTTCTAAATTTCAAATAAAAATCGAAGGTGAAAAAGATATTCAAGAAAGAAACAATCTTGGAGTAATTTAAGTAATCAAGGACCTTTCATTCAAGCTTCAATTATAGCTAGCTATTTTAAAAATAATATCTATCACTCACCAAGCTTGCTCCACGAGTGTAGAAGACAGTCTCTTACACATAGCAGAAGTGGGCCCAATTTCACAGGCATCTCCTGCAACCTTAAACATTCTAACTTACTACTGAACCTTTGATGTACTATTATCACCTTTTGAAACTGCTACCTATACCTATGCGCCTATCAGAACCATACCAATCACCAAGCTTAAAAAAGGATGAGATTTTCAAACCAAAAGCAGCCTGAAGATGCAGAGATCCGAGTGAAAACTGAAGACCTGCAGTCAAACTTGCAAAAGAATATATCTAACAAAGTGAAGATATTGTGACAATAGAAGCCATCAAGATCGACCCAAGCAAATGATTCTCGCGAAATTAAGCAGCGGTTTTCTTTTCTAATGATAAAACAGAAGGTTCTGTCAGACAGTACAGAACATGTTGGCTACTACACTAAGAAAGAGAGCAAAGAAAAAGGAAACCTACTCATAGGTCAGAAATATTCCAAAACGCAGAGGAACCAATCACAGATATTGATTGGCAAGCATCACATGTTCACAGCAACGCAAAAAACATCTAATCAATCAGTCATGGTCTCACTCCCAACATTCCACATGCCACTGCTTTTTCCTTGGATCCATCTTTTCCCATCCCAAAACAACCCAGAGAAGTTACATAGATATAGAAAGAATATGGTAAAAGCTGTACACGTAAAGTAAGGATATTATGTATGACTAATCCGTAAGTTCACTGTTCCAAGATGGAACACAGATGATCTCTGGTCCTTGGTAACAGTAGCATAATGTTAAAGGTTTAGCCTCTACTTTATCGTAACACAATGAACAAGCATTTTCATGGAGGAGCAGATCTCTCATCAATCACATTAAGGATCATATAACCAAAAGGGACAAACTTTGAATTCATGGAAGATAGAATCCTTGTTTTCTCAATGTAATCGAAACAATTTCAATTGATGTCACAAAAATTACAGCAAGAATATGATTCAACAACTGATATACAAAATTGTTGAAACAACAATAAACATTCCGGGAATACTTTTTGTTACCTCCCAAAGATCTGTTCAAATCTCAGAAACCGAAGAGCAAAGAGAGCTTCTAGAATCCCCAAGCAAGCACCAGCAGCTACGTCGAGCACGTAATGTCTCCCTAAGAGAATCCTTGACACAGCGGTCACTGTTGCCCAGATCCATACAGCCACCACAACCTCTCCCTTCACATCGCCGTCGTGATGGTCCCTGACCCATCCGTCTAAGAAAGAGTAGCTTGGAACATCCATGGGAGCTTCTGCTGCGACAGAAGTAAAGAAGTGAACGGATGCGGCGACGAAGAAGACGCGAGATGAGTGGCCAGAGGGAAACGAGTAGTGATCAGCTGATACAGCGGCGGACATTGCGGGGTGATTGTAAGAGGGACGAGCACGACGGAAGATTAGCTTGAAGATTCCGACGAAGATCAGATCGAGCAGGAGGCCGAGGAGGAAGGGGATGAGGAAAGGGCGCAATGGAGGGGAGAGGAGGAGGGAAAGGGAGACGGGGAAAGAGAATCGGAAATCAGCGGAGATCTCTAGGAGAAGGAGGTGAAATGGCGGGAGGAATGGCTTCGCCGCCGTATGAATCGCGCGAGACACGGCGGCGTCAACCGCTAAGAGTGGACCGACAAAAATCGCCGCCGTCGACGGAGACATAACTGTCGTTAGAGATTCTGGCAATACAAAACGATGGCGTTTGAAGGACGTAAGAGGAGAAGTACCCAAAAGCTATCGTATAGACATTTAGTCTGGGCCTCCTGATCAAAAATATATTTAGAACGGGCCTTTCTTCTTCTTTAAGCCCATATAGATAATAATCGATCATACTATTATTAGTAACAATGACATGAAGAATCCGATTTGTGAGTTCCAATGGAGTTCTCTTGTTTTTTTTTTTTCATCATTCCAATGGAGTTCTCTTTAGTCATGATGTTACACAAACAAAAAATCTTTACAATAAAACATGTGCGCTAATCACTAATCATTACCTTGAATTATAGTATATTTTGTGTGTATCTACAATATGTTTCTCGGGAGTGTTTTTAATAAAGGAATGGTAACAGCGGTCAAGGCGGATTAGTCCGCGAGCGATCAAGACCGCTTTTATTTACCATTCACAATTATTAGTTTACAAAATGCGGACATAAAAAAATAAAAGCAGTCCGCTGCGGACAATGTGCGGATCAGTTTTATGAAGAAATAAGTGCGGTCCGCAGCGGACTTTTGTCCACCCAAAAAATAAAGCGGTTTAGTCCGCACTTAATTTGTCCACTGTGACCACAGTTACCATTCAAAACCAAAGATTTTTGATGAATGCACGCAAATGGAAAAGAAATTGATGTTCGTAACTGTCAAATGGTAATAAGCAGAATGTCAAACTTTTGTTCAGAAAAACAAGAAAGCAGAATGCCACAATGTTAGATTGTCACTGACATGAGTTATTGGTTTAGTGTCTTCAGTTCCTCGTTATTCCCAACAGTGATTGGGTTTGAAGCCCGGGTACGCGTAGAAATCCACGCACCAAAGATTTTTTTTATTTCTAATTTTAGATCTCGCTTCTTTTTTCTTGATGTTTTCTCCAGTGTTGGCGTCCTCCACCTCTTCGTGAGAGGACCTCACCCGTAATTTCTTATAATGCTTGTGCTTCAATGGTGGGATATGATTCGACAGCGGACCGAAGATGAACCCCCATACTTCTCAGCGGCACTACGGTAGGGAAGTCTAAAGAATAGGCCACTGCGGAAGCTCTAAGGCTCCGGAGACCCTTCCTTCGGTCGAGGCGGTGAGGTATCTTCAGAGGACGGTGAAACTATTTGAGATCACAGCGGCGGGTTAAAGGGATTATAGGGGTGGTTTCTCTTGCAGATCGGTGGTATTTGGTGTCGATTTCAAAGGAAATTCTATGACGACGATTGGTTACTGTTGGGGATGGCGGTTCCCCGACGGTGTGTTAGTTTATCGGAGCGGTGTGGATTTTGGTCGGGTTGAAAGTCTGGATAGTTTTGTGCGTGTCTGAGTGGTAGTGAGCGACGGCAGAGCTCCTCCGGTTAAGGAATAAAAGGGTTTAAAGGGTTGTTTTCTTGTGGTGAGCGGCGTTTCATGGCCGTGGGACAGTTTCCCGGAGTTGGGTGACCTGTTGAAGCCTTGTGGCTTCCAGCTAATCAGCTAGGAAAATCCAAGTTGATCAAACAAATCGGCTCAGAACGTTCCAGCAAACCAGCTAGGGAAGTCCGAGCAGATCAGCTAGGAGCGACCCATCAAACCAACAAGGAACTTTCCAGCAGATCAGCTAGGAAAATCCTAGCTAGCCAAATCAACTCGGAACCACCAAACTGAACCAGATCGGGTTTCCAAACTGAACCAGCTCGGATCCGAGCTAAACCAACTCGGAATTTCCGAGCTGAACCGTCTCGGGTCTGAGCCAAACCAGCTCAGAATTTCCGAGCTAAGCTGACTTGGATTTTCGAGTTGTCCGTTCTCCGCAAGAATTTCGAGCTGACCATTCTCCGCGAAAATTCCACACAACAGATCTTGGCTGGAGACACGGCACACCTGCAAAAGTTCAACTATCCGGCCATGCCCCTGGAGTTATCCGGTAACAAAAATAAACTCTTTTTCTCCTTTTCATTTCAGTCCATTTCTCGTAGATCAAAATTAGGATATAAACTTTGTAACTTAGAATTCGCCTACTATTATGACGCATGCATAGTTGTTAGGAATAGCTTATCTTGTCCGTTGACGGCCGCGGCAGACAAACACATACATCCATCGTGGATATTAGCCAACACGTCCTACATGGATTGAGGCTTTATATATCCAAAAAACGGATAAAAGCGCACTATATAAATTTTAGATACCGCCAAAGGTATGTTTATTATCGGCGAAGGAAACATAAGTCGAGATGTTGACGTAAGATCCCGAATACGGGTTGTTAACAGGTCTTCAAATCCGCCGCACCAGTACTGGAGACGGTAGATCCCAAAATCCATTATGACGCTACTCTGCACACTGGTACGAGGCGAGACTCTCACGAAAAGTCGTGATCGAAAATCCAAACCCAGTAAAATACAGCACACTGGCCTCGACCACATCATTATTGAGTACACGATCGACTTGGGAATGTAAGACGGTAGACCCCGCACTAGTACTAAAGTCAACCGTAAAAACTCCTAAAACCCAGTAGGACACTTCCGAGCACACTGGTCTATACACTATAAGTCCGCAAGAGGAAAAACACATTGTTATCTCTCGGACTCAAAACCCGGTAGAGACGCTTCCGAGCACACTGGTCTAGTCATTACAAGTCCGCGAAAGAAAAACATGTTGTTGTCTCTCGGACTTGAAACCCATTAAGACGCTTCCAAGCAAACTGGTCTAAATCATCACAAATCCGCAAAAGAAAAACATATTGTTATTTCTCGGACTCGAAACCCAGTAAGACGCTCCCGAGCACACTGGTCTGATCATTACAAAAAGAAAAACTTTTTGTCTCTTCTCAGAAAACACGGTGAGACGCTTCCAAGCACACCGGTCTGAACATTATAAAAGGCACATCCCACAAAAATCTCAAGATAAACCAGCATGGAATCACCGAACTGAATTCAGCTCGGATCGAGCCAAACTAGCTCGGATCGAGCCAAACTAGCTCGGGTTGCCGAGCTGAACCAGCTCGGATCCGAGCCAAACCAGCTCGAAACCTGGCGAAGCCAGCTCGGATTCCCGAAACTAAACCAATTTGAACTTCCCGAGTCAATCAAGCCAATACGATCTATAAAAAGGGTTCCGAGCTCTTTCAGGAAAACCAAATCAAACATAATACACTAAAACACATTCTACTTCAAAATACATAAAGGGACTAAAAGCGTCGAAATCCTCCTAATATTCAAAGATAAGCTAGTACGAGGACCAACCGTCTTAAGGAAATTATCAAACAACAAACAAGATTAATATCCACAGTCTTACAACCAGGCATATCCTTGGGATTAACTGGCAACATCGCCGTAGAAAAAGCATGGATCAACGCAATCCTTAGCTTCGGCGATCAACCAATTGTATTCAAAGACGTCTCCCTCGCCCGGATGGACCCTCGACATCAGATTTGCCTCTTCGGATTCAAACGCAGGAGGATCCTCAGATCACAAGTCGGCGATCAAATCTAGGTTACTCCTCGCCGCGACGAATTGACTTTGCCTCTCTATAGCCAAAGGCAGTTTCGAGAAGATTTTTCGAAACTTGGAGAATCGAGATGCAATTTTCTTCAGCATGCCCCTCTTCCCTCTCTCAGCCGCATTTCGAAGAGGGACCTCACGGGAAACCTCTCTCTCGGCGAGTTGGACTCTCAAATCCTCACCTTTGGTAAGGGCTGCAGTCCTCTCGACGTCAAGGGAAAACCTCGCTGTCTCAAACTCATCTCTTCCATCTTCGATGGAAGCTCTCATAGCAGCAATCATAGCAGCAACTGACTCCACCAAGCGCGCATTGTCAATGGAACGCCTCGCGAAGCGGTCCCGAATTCCTCAAAGCTTCATATCGGATTCAGAAGCATGGCGATTAACCGAAGCCCACGCCTGAAACAAACTCAAACAAATTAGCAAAGCACAAGATAAGATCGCGAGCCTTACGGCAAAGTGAAGGAACTAACCCTTAACATGTCTTGCCCAACGCTAACAAGGGATTCACCACAAATCATATCCTTGTATTGCCTGGGAGATCTCCCGGATGATGAGCATCCGCACAAAAGCTAGCGACCGCGGCAGCGTTATGTACATGGAACCACCGCCATCATGGCCAAGCTGGGTCGGATTAAAATCAGGTTGCGGAACCTCGAAATCCTTCCCATGTCTCTTCATGGACCTTCGACTAGATTCAGGCGCAACGACCCGACCCGACGACTCCGACAGAGGAACTTGCGGAACATTTATTCCCTCACCGTTATCAGCATCGGCACAAGCTCCAGGAATGCCTTCGCCCAGCATAGGATCTTGACCAATCCAATCGTCAAAGCCATGGAAATCGAACTCCGGAAGTTCAACCCCTTCCACGAGCCACAGGGAGATTGAACCATCGTCTTGGATAGCAACATCATCCGTACGCTCGTCATCAGCATCCGCTTTTCCGTCAGTCCTCGCCGCTCGACAACTCGTGTGCATCTGACTAGCACGGATAACACGCTCAAACGAAAAGTGTTGATTACAATTTGTACCCCCATCCTGAAGCGCCCAAATGAGAGGAACCAACTGCGGCGGACACGTCAGGCAGATATCTTTCGCTGAAAATTTAAAAAAAAAAAAATAGTTAGAAGATTGGCAAGATATAAATTTAAACGACGAAAACAACTACGTCCGCTACCAAGCTTTCCCCATTTCAATATCATCAATGGAATACAAGCCTCTCCAACGGATGCCTCGTCAATCAAGATGTAGAAGCAATGATGCCTCCATTGGCGATCATGATTTTCGAAATCCGATATAACCACCCGATGTTGATAGGGCCTAAGGTAATGTCCAGGGCTGCGCTTTATCGGAACCACGTGCAGCATGTTCTGAAGGTGTTGCACTCGGAGGTCGACTTCGCATTCGAAACTACGGACCAGTATGCCTATCAAATGCCTCAGGCTCCGAGGAGTGATTTGCGTCAGAGCCAATCCATGACGTCGAAGGTAACGGACGATAAGTTCGTGAATCGGAAACCAAAGAAAGCATGACTCAAAGAATATCTCGTACACCGAGAAGTACCCCTTCGGCGGAGACTCGACTCGGTCGCTGGGAGACGGTATCCTGATTCTCACACTCTCAGGAATATTAGCATCGCGTCAAAGCTTCGCGATCGACTTTGCTGAAGACAATGTCGAACCAACAGGATTCGGGATCAGTTTCTTTTTCCTCGGACGAAAACCGGAAGACTCTCCTTCGGACGAATTAGCATAACCACGGTTCGGTTCACGATCCACCATATTTACCAAAAACACCATCAAGCAGAAAATTCAAACTTGGAAAAGATCCAAAGCTTATAAACTCACAAGAACAGAGCTGGGAATCTTGACAAAACTCACGAAAAACTAAGAAGAAGTTAGAGAGAGAAGTTACCTTTGAGTTATTTTCTTTGGAGAGAGGAATAAAAGATGAAGAATGAAGGTGTGAATACTTATAGAATTCACCAAGGCATGAGACTTTGAAATAATAACTTTTTAATCATATTGTCACAAGCATGCCCGAGCAAATCATGACAGAACGGATCATGAGTAGGCATGGTGTCGGATTGTCTCAACGTGGGAAAGCAAATTGCGGACGAAAAACGATGTTTTGGACAGTCCGTTGTCGCAGGGACAATAGCATGAAAATTGATCGGTTGAAGTTCTTTCGGACAATTGTTTTCACCTCGAACACAAAATAACCTCGTCAACACCGCATTCGAGTCTGGCGAGCTGGGGGGCTAACTGTTGGGGTCAAAAACCTCCTCGACGAAAAAAATAGCCGAAGACAAAATCAGATAATTGGACACAGACGAATGTCTGCATCGGACAAACAAAGTGTCATATGAACAACCAAGTTGTATGAAGTATCGCCAGCTTCGCTTGAATGATTTATAGAACAAATGGATTCAACGGATAAGTTTCAGATGACATTTCATATATGACGGGCCAATTGTACAAACGCACCTTCCAACAGGGATTGCGGATCAACGAAACAACCAAACAGACAAATAACGAGCTAATTCAGCTCGGAACCAAGCCAAACCAGCTCGGAATCACCGAGCTGAACCAGATCGGAAGTTCCGAGCTGAACTAGCTCGGAAATCCGAGCTGGTTGCAATTAACTCGGACTTTCCGGGTTAAACCGGCTCGGATCCGAACCTTTCCTTTCCCTTTTTCCAAACATGGTTTGTCCCTTCGGAAATTCCGAGCTGAATGCACCTCTTGTAAACTTCTGAGCTGGACTTCACTGAACTTTCCGAACGGATAACCAAACATTTGCCGGTATGTACAATTTGTCGCAATCCATCTTCGGAAACATCGGCAAGTACTTTCTTGGCCAATAACTTGGGCTGATTGATCAAGTTAAGATAAATAAGAACTTAGGCCCAAACATACAACGTTTGGACGACCAAAACTTTGGGCTGAATAAGTAAGTTTGTACGCGAATGGACTCGGATCGTCCGTTCTCGACCCATCCGGCAAATAGGCCAGGCCGCGGAAAGATGGTTGTCAAAGAAAGGAGATAGGTACAAAGAGGTAAAGAAGGAGATATTTTCGAGTTAAAGAGTAAAATCCGAAATAAAAAATGTAAATCTTAACGGAAAAAGGAAGGAGATAACAAAAGGAAGAATCTTGCGGAAATATTCTTGAAGCCGACTTGCCGTAACTATATAAGGAGATGGAATTCATACGATTGAGGCAGAGCGAAAAACCCTAGCATCTAGACTTAAGAACTTAGCAATTGTCTTAGCTGATTCCTTTCTTTTGTATTCTCTTTTCCATTCTTTGTACTCTTCTTCCGACCTCTTATCAAAAAAACATCTCCCGGGTTTGCTAGTTTGGTGCGTTTATCTTTAAAAGTTTATGTTCCCTAAAAAGTTTGTTCTACAAGTTTTGATAGTGCGGGTTCCGACTCTCAACATTCGGCAATTTGAAGAGCTTCAACATCATATTATAAATATTTATACCTTCTCTGGGGAGAATATGAAGTTTATGTTCATATAAGTATATATTTTAGAGTTCAACTCTTATGGTATTATTCTTCTTAAAGTTGTTTATAGGATTGGTTCATGAACTGGTTAAACTGATTTGGTCCTCAGCTGAATCCTCAAGAATGTAGCTTCAAAACCAGTCTTTAAGAAGACAACATCGCTAAAGTTTATATCCTAGTTGAACAAGCTGCATTACTACACATGCCTCACCAACTTTTTAGCTCTGTTTCACACCTCTTACGAACTAGTTACCACGGATGGTTATGAGTGACGAGAACCATTTTTTGTGTGTAAATGATATAATTTCTATACTTTTAATCACTAATCTGATTTAGAAAAACTTATACCAGTTTAGTCTCTACAAAAACTTATAGCTTCATCACTCCGAATTGTCCCAAAAAAGCGTATATCATCATACTATATATCACTAACCAAAAACACTTCAGTGAGATTCTGAATCCATCTTACAAAATACTATATAATTGAGATTAATGCAAAACCTTCTCAACATGAATAACTATAGTTACAAGAGATGACAGACAAACAAACAACAACAACAACAACATGATAACTAAATAAATACCTGTTTAAAATACGTGTGTCGTTAGTAAAGTCAAAGTCTAGAATTGATCTTGTGCAAAACTCCATCAATGGCGATATCAACAGCATCTTTCTTATTCATCAACCCCATTGAAGCTCCATGTCTTCTATACATAACCCTAGGCATCATCTCTATCACTCTTTCTCTCATCCTCGCCACTTCTTCTTTCGGTATTCTCATCAACACATCCGCGATTTTCACTCCTCTGAAAACTACATCTTCCTTTGGAATCGTCACCGAGAACTCCGAGAACTCTTCCTCCGGTAAATGCCACCGGTACTGCATTTTCGCGGTTTGGTCTTCGAAGAACACCGGGATACAACCGGCGATGATCCCGTCGAACGTCGCCTTACGAGTTGGGGTGTCTCCTGGTGGTTGCAAGCAAAACGACGATTGCAACATCGGTCTCATGAATCGAATGGGGTCGTGCTCGCAGATCCCGTTTGAGCAGTCGACGAAATCGCAGATTTTGCTCTTTCGTATCTCCGACGAGAAATCCGACGAGATTTCCGATTCTGTTTCGGTTACGTTCGTGTTCGTGCACTCTAGCCGGATGCTCCGGCGTATATTCGGTGAAGAAGATGTTCCTCCTCCGCCGGCGAATAGCATCAGCGATGTTCTCCGTGAGCGACGGACTCTTCGGATCCACGACTCCAAAAACGGCAAGCTGTGTGGGTGAAACGACGTCGGGTAAGGAACCGCTTGCTCTTGCCACGGCCAGAAACGCGATTCGAGCGTTAACGCGGTGAGATTGAAGAACTCGGGTAGTTCGAGAAACGAAGTTCCCCAAATTGGAGGGTCAACGGTCAACGGCTGTGAGAAATCCCAAGCGGGTCGAGCCATGACGAGGAAATGGTCGCGACCCGAGCGGCGAGACCAGATCTCGGGCGAGTCTTGGTTCAGAAACTCAAGAAGATCCGACCCGTGATCTGCGCTGGAGTTCACATCGGATCCGTAGAGGTAACGGAGAGAATCGATGCCGGCGTAGTAAGGGAGATAGACGGCGGTTGCAAGATTCGGGTCGGGTGTGAGACATGGATATTCGAGGATTCGACGGTGGAAAATGAGTTCCAGAAGAAGCGGGTCGGTTCTGTACCAGCTTCGGGTACGGGTATGAGTTTTTGGGCCGAGACCGTGATTGGCTAAGTAAGGGCAGAGATCGTCGGTGATTGGGTAGCGATTGCAAGTTGAGAGAAGATCAAGATTGAATCGAGAAGGGAGAGTACGGATGTGGATCCAACGGCCGGTGCATTCCGAATCGGTGGTTGAGATTTGCTGAGCAACCCTAGGCTCGATGAAGAAGAAGACGAAGAAGCTGGAGAAGAAGATGGTCAATGCTTTGACGGTGGATTTTGAAGCCATAATTATGGAGCTTTGTCGGAGTGAGAGAGGTGGTTACTTTTTCTTTTTCTGTTCTCTCATTATTAATGGTAGGAAAAGTTTCTGTTAATTGCAAACAAGTGACGAAGTTTACAACCGTTTTTCAGTTTGACTCTAGTTATTTCTAAATAGGAATAAACCTACTATATACTCAAAATTTTGTCAAGATTTTGGTTAAATTGGGGTATTTACTGAAATATTATCTTCTTTTTGATTAAAAACATAAAGTAACTTATTGATATCTTGGAACAAATCTAACGGTGCTTGTGCTTGTGCAATTTCGAACACAATAAAATCGGATAGTGTGAGTTGATCTCGCGGTGACATGGGTCATGGGTGATTAGTGTTCAATAATTGAATCTCAAATCCTAATATAAGAAAATAAATAAAATGCAAAATTGGTTTTAGTTTAATGATTTAATCCAAGCGATTGGTTTTTATGAAATTATGAAATTTTCTGTTACTAGCTTCTATAAATTAATATTCAATAAATTAGTAATTATAATAAATTAATAAATATTTTTAATCCTGAATTTGACCGGTTTAAAGTATAATTTATTTGGATTAATGTCACAAATGCCACAAATCTCAAATAAATAATCTCCCATGTCACTCCATGATCAACATGTCACTCGCTTTTAGTGAACTGACGAAACTACCCATAAATATTTTTAAGTGAAAACTCACCATCCTCGTGGTACAACTACCCCCAGATGTACTAGTTGTACCACTAGTACAACTGCCCCCAGATGTACTAGTTGTACTAGTTGTACCACTAGTACAACTGCCCCCAGATGTACCAGTTGCACCACTAATACAACTGCCCTCCAGTTGTACCAGATGTACCGCGCATAGGAGGATTCGAATCCTGGGCGCGACGCGCGTTCAGTAACGCGCGCGACCACTGAACTACCGTGTATTACTGAAACCTATACCGATTCACTGCTATTTAACCTTGACAAACCATCATTGGAGATTCATTAAGGGTAAAATTGTAATTTTACCAAAGAGTGGCATTACTGATTTTTTTCAGGAGTTAGTGGCATTGGTGCCTCGCGCTCAATTTACTTTGATAGTTGATTAAGGTATGAATATAATTTCTTTTCTTTTTTAAATTGACCGGTTTTGGAGTCCAGCTTTAATCAACACATTAATAGAGCTTGTGTCTCTCCTCGTGTTGACACATCAGCCTTTTAAAAGCATGAGGGGTTGACAACTCAATTAATGAAAAAACTGTGAAAACCAATCAGAATATAACATTTATCCATATCATATTTTTAGATCTTGTGTGAATGACATGTCAATTAATGAAAAGACTGTATAAACCAATCAAAACATTTTAATTTTACACATAAGCTTCTAAATCCTCCTCCAATCTAATTCTTACTACTTTAATTATATTTATGTCAAAAATAAATGAATACCTAATACCTACGGGTCAGTGTTTTTCAATCCGGACCGACCCAGCGGTCGGACCGGGTTCAACCATTAACCGGACTAATAACCGATAGTCGGGTTAGGTTTCTATTAAGCCCAAAACTTATTAATCCGGATAAAAATCCAACCAAAACCTGTAAAAACCGGTAAACAGTTTGACCCAAACAATCTAGTTGACTCCGGTCAATATTTTTTGGACATATATTTCTAAATTTTAGTTTTTAATATTTAGTTGGTTAAATATGTTATATACTTTTTGTTACAAACAAATAACTAATATAGAAATTTATGCTTTTTTGTTTAATTGTTTAAAAACTAATATTAAAACAGTATTATATTTTGGTATAGTGGTGTTATGTTAGAAAATGTATATGTTATTTCTTTCTAATATTATTTTGACATTTCCTCATGAATTATATACAAAAATCATATATTTGTTTTTTTTTTTAAATTCAAAATTTTTAATATGTTAAACATAGTTATTAGTTTAATATTTAAGGTTGATTATGTATTTGATTAGACTTTTTATAACGTTTATGTTAAATTTAAGTTTTTCCAAAAATATTATTATATTTCATATATTTTATTTTATATAAGAAAACAAAAGTTTTAAGAACCAGGTTCGATCCGGTCGAACCATATTGAACCGTGACCCAATCAATTATTCGGTTCAGCATCCGGTCCAATTTTAAAACATTGCTACGGGTTAGTCTCCTCTTCTTATGTTCTCTTATGTGTGTTGGCCGTACGTTACAAGTTAGTTGTTAAACATAAGAAACCATGAGAAAGCTTCCAAACATCAATATTTATATTCCCAAAAGACATGTCAACTAAGAAGATAAGTGATGAGGTTAGATAATACATGGTAATCCATAATTTACAATCTCATTATAGTATAGATCACTTGACTGTGGATATTATTTATCTCCAAAAATTTATACTCGACTGTGGATATTATTTATCTCCAAAAAATTATACTCTATAACTTATAGGTCATCTGGGAGAAGATATGTACATTTCTCTCTTACACGAGAATATGTTAATATATCATCAGTCGATGAGGTTAGATATAATAAGATGATGAGGTTAGATTTACTAAGATACTAAGCAAGGCTGTTAATTTTTCCAAGAGAATTGGTATTTGTGTTTTGATCGTTCTACGATTGATAAGATATACTAAGATACAGTTGCATATAATTTTGTCCAAAAGATACTTGGCAGAGGAATATACGATGTTTGTTGGGTTATTTTGGTGGTGGATAACGAATTTGTTATGGGCATATAGTCTTTTATTTTTTGGTCGAAATGGGCATGAGCATATGGTTTGTTATAGTAAAATTATGAGTTTTTTTGTTTATATCTCATCAAAATAACATATTTTCTCAATTGAGAAACTGGTCATTTATTATTTTTATGGACTTTTTTACCATTATTATTTTCATAGAGTTTTAGCTATGCGATATGGGAACATTTTCAGGAAGCAATGCATCTTTTGGGTAGGAAAACTTGTTCGAAATTTTCTTAGCACTAAAAGAATGCATTTTCATCTAACTAATACATGTAACAACTCTTTTATATTATGTAG